>JAAWXA010000333.1:0-36053 GCA_038090715.1 Florisuga fusca | reverse complement strand
GGTGCTTCAGGCACTGTAGTAGAAATTCCCCTGCAGCAGCCTATGGTGAAGACTATGGTGAGGCAGGTTGTTTCCCTGCAGCATATGGTGGAGAAGACATCCACCTGCAGCCTGTAGAGGACCCCACCCCAGATCAGGTGGATGTACCTAAAGGAGGCTGTGACCCCGTAGGAAATCCACCCTCGAACAGGTTTGCTTGCAGGACTTGTGACCCTGTGGGGGACCCATGATAGAGCAGTCTGTTCCTGAAGATCTGCACCCTGTGGAAAGGACCCATGCTGGAGCAGTTCGTGAAGAACTGCAGCCCGTGGGAAGGACTTGTGTTGGACCAGGGGAAGAGTGTGAGGATTCCTCCCACTGAGGAGATGGGAGCAGCAGAGACCATGTGTGATGAACTGACCGCAACCCCTGTTCCCCACCCTCCTTGACACCACCAGAGTATCATAGAATCATAGAAAGTTAAGGGTTGGAAGGGACCTCAAAAGATCATCAAGTCCAACCCCCCTGCCAGAGCAGGGTCACCTACAGCAGGTCACATAAGAACACATCCAGGTGGGTTTTTAATGTCTCCAGGGAAGGAAACTCCAAAACCTCCCTGGGCAGCCTGTTCCAGTGCTCTGTATATGTGGAAGTAGAATTTTATTTGTAATAGAAAAGAAAGTAGGCTTTTTCGCTGGTATTTAATATCAATGTGTTTCACTTCTAAGTGTTAGCTGGATACTGTGAGAGTTCAAAACATCAGGTATTTAAAGGTAGCTTTTAGAATATTTTTATATAAAAACCTAATTGTGACATACAATGAACACTAACATTACAGAAGGTTTGAGGTATAACAGTGTGAACTTCATGTAGAGGGTAATTTTTATGACTGAAAAGAGGTAATGTTCCTATAGGTGTTGAGTAGAAAATTTCAATATTTATTTTCTTAATTATAAAAAGGTTTTATTTTACATGGTCACACTTTCCATTATTATTTTATGTTTTATGCTATAATTCTCTAATTGGCACCTTCATTTTGCACCATGCAAAATCATGATAATTGATGATCAGATTTCTTTAGATTTCATTTTTGCTTTTTAATACACCTACACAGTAGTTAATATTTAGGTGTTTACTTTTTTTCTGTATAAAGTTTGTTGAATCTTAACTGAGGAGTCCTTAATTTAGAATTTATTTCTAACGTCTAACCTAAATCTATGCTCTTCCAGTTTAAAACTGTTCTATTGCTACATGCCCTTGTGAAAAGTCCCTCCCCAGATTTCCTGTAGACCTCCTTCAGGTACTGAAAAATTGCTATAAGGTCTCCCGAAAGCCTTCTCCAGGCTGAACAACCCCAACTCTCTCAGCCTATTCTCATAGGAGGGGTGCTCCAGCCCTCTGAGCATTAACCAGTACCCCCAAGTCCCTCTCCTCAGGGATGTTGTCAATCATTTCTCTGTCTAACCCTTAATTCATCTTGGGGTTGCCCCAACCCGGGTACATGACCTTGCACTTGGCCTTTTTGAACTTCATGAGGTTGTCATGGGCCCACCTCTTGAACCTGTCAAGGTTCCTCTGGATGGCCTCCCTTCCCTCTAGCATGTTGACCGCACCACACAGCTTGGTGTCATCAGCAAACTTGCTGAGGGTGCACTCAATCCCACTGTCTATATCTCCAACAAAGATGTTAAATAGCACCAGTCCCAGCACCCACCCCTGAGGAATGCCACTCGTTTCTGAGCTCCATTTCGCCATCAAGCCATTGACTCCAACTGTCACAACCCAAAAAGTGTGTGTGGCACTGTCACATCTCACAAAATGAGCACAGCTCCCCAGAGGTGGAGGCCAAACCAAATATCACCTCCCACAGAGTGGGCATGGGTACAGTTCCCCAGAGTAGGGGTCATCCCAGAGAGATTCTAACTGGACCCCCTTGCTTTCTAAACTCTTTCAGAGAAGAGCCTAGGTGTGGCTGGGCCCGATCCCCTTCCTTTATTAATCTCTTTTAACAACGCATTAGGTGAGATTAAGTTCAAGAATTCTCTACGTGGTACTCTAGGAATAAGATTATTACCCAGGAGGTTTGTACAAAACACAACTTTACTTAAAAATGAGTAAGATTATAAAGCATGTCAGATTACAACTAGCAGAATTAGAAATGATGGTACTTTCAAAGCAATAGATTACAATTTAACAGAAATTGAGTAAATTGTCAAAGCAACCGGTTACAACTAACAAAAATTAACAAAGCAACGGGTAGTAAAACTTACAGTTAGAAACTGTTACTCTTGTGTTCCAAGATAAGGTTAGAAACACAGAGACAGAAGAGATAGGAAAGATATCACCACCCTTGGATCCAGCGATAATCTTGGTAGGAAGTTGTGGTCCTTGGATAGCAGGTATGCATCCAGCATTTTGAGTGTGCCTCTTTTATGCCACCTGACCCCACCTTTTTGGGGGTGCCTTTGGCATATCTTGCGAAGCCAGGTGTTCACTTGGGCCCCCCAGCTGGGTTGACCAATCAACGACCGTTGTTTTTGTGCATGCACCCTCTTCAGTGGCCTTACATGGGGCATACACAAGATGTCACTCTACCTCCCCAGGGTGCAGCTTGCCTGCCCCTGTCCCTTTCTGAATAAGGACAGTGTTCTGCTTGTCAGGGTAGCCATCAAACAGAGCTCCCCTTGCAAGGCCAGTGTTCAGATTATCAGGATAGCCACTAAAGGAGGGGCTGCTCTTGCAAGAATAGGGCCCTGTTTATCAGGGTGGTTACCCAAATGAGGGTCTTTCCTTGAGAGAACAGAGTCCAGATGGCTTATCGAATGAGGCCTCCACCTGAGCGCAATGTCCACTTTGTCAGGGTGGCTGTTTTGAGACAAATATTCTTTTTGGGATTCTATACCACCCTGTGGCTCAAACAGATATCTTGATGTCTTGAGGAAAAATATTCTTCCAGGGTAGTGATTCGAACATAACAGATAGAAGGAGAAGAAGAAAAAGAGGAAATGGCACAGGTAATCATGCATCACACAATGGATATGCCAATTATCAAAAAGAAAAACCCTGCTAACAAAGTTAGAGCTATTTTCATAAACCGTGCTCCCAAAGATCATAGGACAGATGATAACCATGAAACTGGATTCTTGCTGTCAAACCAATCCTTAGATTGCATGGCTTGGAAGACTTTTGATGTTTGGTCAGCTATTTCCTTCATCTTTGCTCGAGCTTCTTCAATTGATGTGGTGGCATTATGTATGGTGATAGAAAATTCTGCGTTAGTTTAAGTTAACATCCCACAGACTCCTTGTTCTTTAATCAGTATCATATCCAAAGCTAAGTGGTTATGAAGTGTCATTTTTGAGACTTGCTGTACCTGTAAATTTAGTTGTCCAGAAGCATATCTAGTCCAATTACTCAAAAGGTGTACTTGCCAAGTTATGTTCTCTAACACAAATTGATGTCTTTTTAGAGTTACATAAGGGTTACATAAGGTTACTTCGTGTAAGTGAAGTGGGGGATCTTGCAGAGGGTGTTTTTCTAATCTAGTGCAGCACAGACCACACAGACATTGTTTACTTCCCACTGGTTCTGTTCCCAAAAGGGAAGCCACTCTGTGCATCCTTTGAATACAGCATATGAGTCTGTATAATTGTATACGGTCTCAGTGCTGTCTGCCTTCCTTGTTATCACACTCCAAACTGCTATTAATTCCCTTACTTGAGCACTCCCTTCTCCTTCTGTTATAATTTGTTCTCTGGAATCAATGTGCAAAGCTACTGCTTGGTATTTCCAAGTTTTTTCCTCTCTCCTTGAAGAGGCATCAATAAACCACACATTTCTCAGATGGGATTCAAATGAGGAGGCTTCTTTGATACAGGAAGGAGGAGTTTCCTTATCTGGGGAAACAAATGATCCTTCTTGTATCTGAAGTATTTTGGTTGCTCCCTCCTCTATTTGTTATATGTGACTGTAATGTTCTAACTGAGCATACCATTTTCTCACAGTTTCTCTTTGTGCAACTGCTGGAGGGGGTGGAGTGTCAGATAGCACAGGTTTTAGGATCTTAAAGGGTCCCCTCAGAATTATTGTTTGTGACTTTATGGTTTTCTCAGCTTCTTGCAAGGTGAGACTGACTACAAATAGCCCTTTTTCCCATATGGAATAACATTTTTCTGCATCTTTAAAGCTGCAAGAATAAAGTCCAGTGGGGCGAGTTGGACCCTCTGGTCCACGCTGCCACATGTGCATTGACGCTCCATGGATTTCAAAGCCCCACTCAATTTGGAGTGGATCAGAGGGTTGTATCGGGCCTAAGGCCTGATATACTCCTGCTTCAAAAATTAACAGTTTTAAGGCTTCCTCATGAATGGAGTTCCAGTTCCAGGCAACTCTTTTCATGTTAATGAAACGAGCAATAATGGAGAAATCTGGAATATGTTTCCTCCAGAATATTAATAGGCCTAGGCATTCCTTTTTGTTCTCGGGTATCTTTATTTGTTCTAAGGCAGTCAGGGTGCTGAGAGGAATCCATGCTGCTCCCCCTCTCCACCATATACCTAGAAACTTTACTTCAGGAGAGGGAAGTTGCACTTTTTCCGCTGGAATCTGAAGTCCTAGACTCTCTAGGTGAGTGATAATTTTTTGGGGGGTTTGCCCTATTGCAACAGTATCGGACCCTCCTATTAATATGTCATCAATGTATTGGTACAGTCTAACTCCCTCCTCAGGAGTGATTTCTGTAAGTGCCTGGGCTAGGGCATAATGTGCCAAGGTAGGGGAATGCCGATATCCTTGGGGCAAACGAGTAAAGGTGTATTGAATACCTTGCCAAGTGAATGCAAATTTATCCCGGTCACTTTCCTGTATAGGTACCATGAAAAACATATCCTTTACATCAGTGGTAGCTAGAATTTGATGAGACTGCTTCTGTACGGTGGAAATCAGTTCAGTTATATTAGGTACAGCTGCAGTCAGGGGACTGATGCCTGCATTTAGGTGTCGATAATCAATTGTTAGTCGCCACTTGCCATTTGGTTTGCAAACTGGACATACAGGAGAGTTATAAGGAGAATGAGTTTGAATAATTACTCCTTGTTCCTGCAGTTCTTTTATTACTGGGGTGATTCCTTCTCTTGCACCCAGTGGTAGAGGATAAGGTTTCACATTTACGACTTTGGATGGTGGAAGTATAGGGGCAGTCTGCAAGAGCCTTACCAGGGTTGCATCAGATCCAAACTTCCATTCCCTTCCTGCTGAGTCTGTCCATGCTTTCCCTTTTAATAAATCTAACCCCAAAATGTTTGTTTGGAACACACCTAATATCATAGTGGTTATGGTGGGGGTGGTATCTCTGGGCAACCAGCATTTTACTCAGGCTGGAGGCTGGGATTTGGAATACCCAAACTCATCCTTGACCCCTTGTCAGGGATTACCCCACTTTGTTTGGCAGTGCTGGCATTTAAAGTAGACATATGAGACAAATATTCTTTTTTTGGATTCTACAGGCCCCCACCCCCCAAGTTCTCCAATTTAAAGCCCATTCAACTAAGTTGGCCAGCCTGTTGCTAAAGATCCCTTTGCCCCTTCTAGAGACATGGATCCCATTCTTCCCTAACAGGTTTAGATCAGAGAACAATATCCCACTATTGTAAAATCACAAACATTCATGATGACACCAGTTGTGTAGCCATAGGTTGATATATTTTATACACCTATTTCTGGCTGCCCCCATGCCTCTGACTGATAAAATGGAGAAGACAACTTTGTCCCAAAAAATTTTTACTTTTTGCCTGGAGCTCTGTAGGCTTTCTTGATTCTGCCCAGGTGTACATTGCGATGTCATTTGTGCCCACATAAAAGAGTAACAACAGATAGTAATATGTGCTATTTACAAGTTGGGTTTGTTGTAAAGTAGGTTTAAAAAAAGGATAAAAATATGTTTGATTAAAATATCCAGGTTTTTTAAGTCTACCTTTACTGGGAAACAGACTTAATAGTTCCATCTTGAGAAAAAAAAGGATAACAATGAAGATGGAGAAATGAAGGAAAGCCATTTTTTTCACAGCAGTAGAGTATGTGTCTGTAGCCTCAATGTCTTTTTTTAAATATAGAGCAGCTTTCCAGGATGTAGTTTCAATAGATCTGACAGCTGCTTTGTGCTATTAAATTTTGTCTGTACTTCTATTAGTGCGCAGGCCTCCCCAACAGAGGTTAATCCTGATTTTTTCATTAACATAATCTATTAGAATTGTTTTTAAGGTAAGTAGTAGTAGTAGATTACTCTTGTTGTGTTTACATTCATATTTTGTCTTTTTGTTAGTGATCACTTTTTTATGCTGTTAAAGTGTAAGACATGGTCCTTTACAGTCCTTCCTAGCTGTTACCAGTACTGTCCTAGTGAATTAAGAAGGGCTCCCACTCCCAGATGCAACTTGCTTAAAAATGCAATTAAATCTTTTGACAGTCAGCAATTCATTTTACCACTCTTCTCCTGGCCCACTTTCCCAAACTCTTAAAGATGACATTGGGCAATATTAGGTGTGAATAAAAATGTCTGGAATTTTTATGTCTGTCACAGTGATTCTGAAAGAGCCAATAGATTAAGAATTTCTTATGTGATTATATGGTGTTTCCATGGCCCAGGTTGGACACCAATACATCACAGAATCATCAAATCATTATGGTTGGAAAGGACCTTCAAGATCATTAAATCCAACTGTCAGTCCTACACCAATGTAACCACTAAATCTGTCATGGTTTAATGCTGGGCCAGCAATTAATTGAATGACAGATGCTCTCTATTAACCCCTCTCCCTTCCCAGAAGGGGAAAAGAAAGAGAATAAGGGAAAGAGACTTATGGGTTGGAAACTAAACTACACAGCTTTAATCAAACAGTAATGATAAAACAAAAGGAAGAGTTATTAAATATATACAAATATACAGAAAAACAATACCATGTTCCTCCCCCCTTTTCCTCAACGCTCAAGTCACCACTGAGGCTGCAGGGCAGCCCTAGAAAAGTCCAGGCTGGACTCCTGGAGTCAGCAGCAATTGGGAAGTGGAGGCAGGAACCCACAGATCCAGGCTCGCACAGATCGGGACCACAGGCAGATGAATGGATGGAATCCTTCCAGGATGCTGAAGCAAGCAAGAACAGGAGAAGGTCTGAAGGGGAGAGCAAAAGGTGAAGGCAAAGGCAAAGGGGTTTGACTCTTGTTGTCCCTCAAATTTATACTGAGTATGACGCAAAATTACAAGACAGAAAATTAGTTCTATTCTGGCCCAAACCAGGACATATTTTGTTTGGTCAATTTTGGGTCACTTGTCTCATCTGCTCCTCCTCAAAGGAGGGAGCACATAAGAAGTTTATCAGAACCAAGCAGTCACTTTGATTTCTATAGGAATAAATATAAGCAAGTGCCTTCCTGCATATCATTCTCCAGCAATAACTATAAACACTGAGGATTATCAGTCTTAGAAGCAGATACTGACTGAAAAGCATGCTGTTAATTTCAGAAAGTGCTGTCACTTTGAAAAGACTTATCTGAAAATTAAAAAAGAAGATTGGTTCTGTCCTGATTCAAACCAGGACAATAATTTTAAAATGTCCATCTTTGGTTGCCTGTCATAAAGATGGGATATTCTGAGAAATAAACAGCTGTGATGTGTTTTGAGTCCATATAATTTTGATGGATTGAATGGAGAGTACCATCTGATGTGATAACTAAAACCATTGCTAGTAGCTTTCTCCCATCCTTCTTCCTATTCTGTTTTCATACCTACCCCAGTTAAAATGTGTGTACTCCCCTTTAGAATCCACACCCTCAAAAAATGTTTATTTCTGTGTTGTCTTACCCTTCTTTCCCTGTGAGAGTAAAGTAGAAGCACGGCTCCTAGTTTTGATATTGAATTTAACAGTCTATTTTAAGGATACATAAGGCAGAATTAATTCAGGCTCAAAACCACAGACCTACTGACAAATAAATGCTTAATTCTTTTGTTCTTGACTGTTAGTTGGGAATTTTTTGACTTTTTATTATGGAAAATATTTAATTTTGTAGTCGCAAGAGACTGAGCCATAAGTATTTTCTCCCTCAGATATATCAAAGTTTGATTCTTTGCTGCTTATTATGAAGAAGCATAAAAAAATCCTATCATTTTGTGTGTGTGTTTGGGGTATTTTGTTGCTGTTGATCAGCATTAACTTCTGGTTTTATATTCATGGCAACTTAGTTGTACAGTTTATTTTGAACAATGTCTAAAACATGGAATTTCATGGAATGTGCTAGTTAGAACAGTAGCACTTTTCATTCTATACTCAGAATAAGGTAAAGGATATGAACTTAAATACATTAAATGGCATTCATGCTATATAGAATATGAAAACTCTCCATTCTTGTTCTCTAATTACTGTTAACATCTTTGAAGTCACATTGTTGCTTGCGATCAAAACATGCTTGACCCCAAACCACTTGATACATTATTGTTTTCACTTAAAAGATTTCTATGAACATATTGCCCTTGAAATTTCTTGAGAAATTTTTAAATAACTTTCTTTGAATTGGGTCCTTGACAGGGAATGACTAATGCTAATTATGCTTCTATCACAAGCCATTTAGGTGGTATTAGAGGTTTCAGGATAATTTGTGTAAGTAAAGTTGCTGCTTTCCTTGTTATGTTTGCCATTCTCTGCTAAAGGAGATGATCAGCAATATATGTAAAAAATACATTAAAATATTCTCTCAAATATCTTAAGTAATTAAGGCATACTAATACTTAAAACATCATACATTTACAAATAAACATCTCTGTAAAGAAACTGTACAAGCTGGTTGGAACTCTAAATCAAGAGAGAAAAGTCCTCTATGCAGCTGATTTGTTGCCTTAGCATGATAAGGTTTCTTTACCTTATATTGTGAGAGTTTATTTCTTCCTTTAATCTTAGGGGAAAAAAATAATACACAGGACCTAAAGCATATCCTAAAGCATCAGAACATTAGTATTCAAATTCATCTTTAAATTCCTCTAGGGAAAAGAAAAACAGAACAGCATTTCTATTGTAAATTTATTGTAATGATGTGTTGGGCTAGTGTGGCAGGGCTTTGGTAGCAGAGGGAGTGGCCCCAGGGTGGCTCCCATGAGAAGCTGCTGGAAGCTCCCCTGGCTCCAAAATCCGGCCCCATCTCTGGGGAGGGCTGAGCCCATCAGGACACAGGATGGGCCTCCGCAATTAACATATTCAAGAAGAGGAAGCTGCTCTAAGACCTGCAGGGCAGAGGAGATGGGGAGGTGAGAGTAACACCCATGCAGACATACCAAGGTCACTGAGGATGGAGGGGGAGGTGCCCGAGCAGAGATTCCCCTGCAGCCCATGGAGGAGCACGGTGCAGCAGCCCGTGGAGGACCCCATGTCCGAAGTAGGCCGTGATTCTGTGGGCAGCACGCACTGGAGCACTCTGTTCCTGAAGTACTGAACCTTGTGGGAGGGACTCACGTTGGAAAAGTTCATCAAAGACTCTTTCCCGTGGGAGGGACCCCACGCTGGAGCAGGGGAAGAGTGAGAGGAGTCCTTCCTGAGGAAGGAGTGGCAGAAATAACGTGTGACAAACCGACTGTAGTTCCCATTTCCTGTCCCCCTGTGCCGTTGGTGTAGAGGAGGTGGAAAAATTGCGAGCAAAGTAATTTGTCTCGGGAAGAAAGGAGGGGTGGGGTAAGGTAAGGATCTGGTTTAATTTTTTTCTTTTTCCTGTTTTGATTTGATTAGTAATAAATTAATTTTTTTTTTCACCAAGTTGAGTCTGTTTTGCCCGTGACAATAATTGGTGAGTCAACCCTCCTTATCTCAAACCAGGAGCTTTAGTTGGATTTTCTCTTCCACATCCCACAAATGGGGGGAGGAAGGCGAGCAGATACATGTTTTTTTGTTACTGTCTGGGCCTAAACCACAAGAAATGAGCTTCACCACTTGAAGGAATAGTGCTTGCATCCGTTCAAAGACTGCTACACATGCAAACATTTTATCTTTGTGTGGCTGAGATAATATTTCACCTATAAGAGGTGAAAATAATGGAGGTCCTTTGGGGTTTGTAACCATTCCTTTCTGTTGATGGTCATGGCTTGCCAAATTTTTACCACCGATATATGGTGCTTGCATGGTGAGCATCTGATTACTTGTCTAATTGCTAATGTTAGAACATAGATTAGAGCATTGGGCTGTGATTAATGGGATGAAATTTAACAAGTCAAAATGCCAGATTCTGCACATAGGACAGAGTAATGCCAGGCACGAGTATAAATTGGTGGAGAGGAGTGGATGGAGAGCAGCCTTGCACAAAGGGATCTGGAGGTGCTGGTTGACAGCAGTCTCAGTAAGAGTCAGTAGTGTGCCCTGCATTAAACACAATATAACCAGCCAGTCAAAAGAGATGATGATCCTGCTGTATTCAATATTGCTGTGGCCTCATTGTGAGTGATTCTTCCCCTTTACTCTACACTCATGAGACCCCACCTTAAATGGAGTTTAATTTCCAGTTTTATGCAGAAAAGGGAGACAGGTGGTATTCCACAAAGCTAGCTCAGCTTCCTGAAACACAAGGGCTAATTTTATACACAGAAACTTTGTAAATTTACTTTATCTCTAATTATATTGTATCATTGGTATGCATGAATGGTTAACTAGTTCTTTGCTTCCATTTAAAGTGACAGTGCTTAAAAAATTTTACTAAACATGCTCAAAGGGTAGGGGGCTTTTGGTTAGTAGGGGTCCCTCTAGCCTATGGGTGGGTGTTTTAGTATGCTAATATTACATTAATATGCTGAGGAGATGTTTATACAGTGAGTCTGATTACTGTTTTCTACCTAGCACTCAAGGTTATAAACAAGATAAGTTGTGTCAGTACTCCCATCTTTCATCTGTCTTGCAGGCCTGTTTCTCAAGGACGGGCTGTTGACTATTAGGGATATGTTTTTTCTAATTGTAGGTGTCTTAGTTTTGTGTAAGCTCTGTTTTTATTCTACCCGTCTCTTTGCTCTTTCTGTGTTGTTTGTTTTTTTTTCCTCCCAAAATTTCTTATTTCAATTAATAACCAACATACATCTCTCTGATCATTTTTGTGGCCCCCCTCTGGACTTGGTCCAACAGGTACATGTATTTATTGTGCTGGGTTATCATCTCTTGTAAGTAGGCAGTATTCACATTATTCATAATATTAATTTATTAAACTGCACACTACCTTAAGCTACCAACACAAGAAACTGAGCAGTACTCAGTTTGTTTAGTTAGCTTTTGTTTAGTGCTAGGTACATGAACAAGCAAGTTCTTGGAATCAGTTGAACTGTCAAATTCATTTTCAACTGACAGCAAAAAAAGGGTAGTCTCCTCTTAAACTATTAGTTCAGTGTTGTTGTAAATATTTGGAAGTTTGGTACATGTAATTTCATGCACAGAGATTGTGTATGGATAGCCAAAAATTTTGAACAGAATTCAATTTGAGAGAAAAGACATCTGACTGTAGAGTTTGAGTTTGAGATGCCTAAGGTTAGCAGTTACTGAACAGGGCAAACACTCATTCTCAGTAGCATACATAACTTCTCCTTTGTGGTTTTTGCAGCTTCTGTAATAGATCTTCCTTCTGTGTGCCTGTAGAGTTCCTTTTGTTTTGGAAGGCTAAATGATGTTGCACTGTGTAATAAGATTCAGAATCTCTGAGCAGAAGACAGAAAGTAAGTTTTGTGCTGAACCACCCTGATGATTATATGTGTTTTTTTCTATCTGTAGTGCTTTAACTCCTGACTTAGTTAAATCTTACTTTGTCTTATCAACCAGTAATAGAAAACCTGAAATCTTAAGTGTTCATGTTCTTTTACTTAGTGAGAATAGATTTCTTTTTTTTAAAGAAGTATGCTTTCAAACTTTTTTCCTCATATAACTAAGAGAGCATAGATTCATAGAATGGTTTGGGTTGGAAGGTACCTTAAAGATCATCTAGTTACAACCTCCTGCCATGGGGGTCCCACTAGACCAGGTTGCTCAAAGCCTCATCCTTGAGGCCTTGAATGTTTCTAGGGAGAGGGCATTCACAACTTCCCTGGGCAACCCGTTCCAGTGACTCATCACAGTGATTAATTTCTTCTGAATGTCTAACCTAAAACTACCCTCTTCCAATTTAAAGCCATTACCCTTTGTCCTTGTGAAAAGTCCTTCCCCAGCTTGCTTGTAGGCCCCCTTCAGGTACTGGAAGGCTGCTATGAGGTCTCCCCAGAGCCTTCTCTTCTCCAGGCTGAACAACCCCAACTCTCTCAGCCTGTCTTCATAGGAGATGTGCTTCAGTCTTCTGATCATCTTTGTGGCCCATTGGACTTGTTCCAGATGGCTAATGATGGTTTTCTGTTCAGATTTTTTGTGGTATCTTGTGTTTTAATTTCTAGTTAATAGTTTTTATAAACATGATCAAAGGGAAGTTTGATTTACTTGGACTTTTAGAACTAAAAAATTGCAAATAGGATCTTTACTGTATCTATTTGCATGGAGGGCCTAATTTTTTAAAACTTAAAATTCCACCTGTTATTGAAATTCAAGATCTATCTTTCCAGTACAAGCTTGTGTTGGAAACAAGATGTATGTAGTCTTATTTTAATTCTGCCAGTTCTGTCATTTTATATATTTCCTCCTTATTTCTCCATATGAATATAAAAAGATTAAAATATTTATGAAAAATTTAATGTAAATTGCCCTTTCAGTGCATAACTCTTGTGACACTACTGCTATCATGAAAATCAATTTTCAAAATACATGTGCTTAGAGCATACACATAATGTTGAAGTTCAAGAATTTGTTTGGATCTGTAGAGAAATGTCAATTAAGTATTTCTCTGTAGATGTGAATGTAAACATCTATAGATGAAATTCTGAACATGTTTCTACAGATACATGAGGTGGCTTTTATTGATAACATACATGAGTCCAACACTCTCTGACTGAGGTTTTTTAGATATTCCATATCACAGAATTGGCTGGGTTGGAAGGGACCTCAGATATAATGAAGTCCAACCCTTGACGCACTACTGCTGTGGTTGCTAGACTATGGCACTGAGTGCCACATCCAATCTCTTTTTAAATATCTCCAGGGATGGAGAATCCACTACTTCCCAGGGCAGCCCATTCCAATGTCTGATCACCCTCTCCGCAAAGAAATTCTTTCTAATATCCAACCTAAACTTCCCCTGGCACAACCTAAGACTATGCCCTCTTGTCTTGTTGATAGTTGCCTGGGAAAAGAGACCAACCCCCACCTGGCTACAACCTCCTTTCAGGTAGCTGTAGAGAGTGATGAGGAATCAGCCCAACTCTCCAGTCTGTCCAGGTCAATAAAGATAGGATAACTCCAGCCAGTTCCTAACCCAGCACAGGGTGCTCCTGTCCAAGCTGTGGGCTGACAGCTTTTTCAGGAGAATGCTGTGGGAGACGGTGTCAAAGGCTTTGCTCAAGTCCAGGTAGACCACATCCACAGCCTTCCCCTCATCCACCGGGCGGGTCACCCGATCATAAAAGGAGATCAGGTTGGTCAGACAGGACCTGCCCTTCCTAAACCCGTGCTGGCTGGGTCTAATCCCTTGCCCATCCTGCAGGTGTTGTGTGATTACACTGAGGATGATCTGTTCCATAACCCTGCCAGGCACTGAGGTCAGGCTGACAGGCCTGTAGTTTCCTGGATCCTCCTTCCGGACCTTTTTGTGGATTGGCTTGACATTTGCCAACTTCCAATCATCTGGGATGTCCCCAGTGAGCCAGGACTGTTGGTAGATGATAGAGAGAGGCTTGTCGAGCTCTTCTGCCAGCTCTCTCATCACCCTTGGGTGGATCCCATCTGGTCCCATAGACTTGTGGGGATCCAAGCAGCTCAGTAGGTCACTGACTGTGTCCTTCTGGATTACAGGGGGCTGTTTAGATTCTTGTCACCTTCTATAAGATCCAGAAGCCATCTGTCCTCAGGATTACATGTCTTACTGTTGAAAACTGAGCTAAAGAAGGTGTTAAATACCTCAGCCTTTTCTTCATCTTTGACAACTATATTCCCACCCATGTCCAGTAAATAGTGGATGTTTTCCTTGCCCCTCCTTTTGCTGCTGATGTATCTGTAGAAGGACTTTTTGTTATCCTTCACAGAGGTGGCGAGATTCAGTTCAAGTTGTGCCTTTGTCTCTCTAATTTTCTTTCTACACGACCTAACTATAGTCCTAAATTCCTCCTGAGTAGTTAGCCCTTTTTTCCATAATTGGCAGGCCCTCTTCTTAACCCTAATTTCTCTCAAAGTCTCCCTATTCAGCCAGACCGGTCGTCTTCCCCTCCGGCTCGCCTTTCGGCACACTGGGACAGCCTGCTCCTGTGCTTTCAAAACGTGCTCCTTGAAGTACGTCCATCCCTCCTGGACCCCTTTGTTTTCAAGGGCTGTTTCCCAGGGTATTCTCTGGACTAGTCTTCTGAACAGGCCAAAATCTGTCCTTCGGAAGTCCAATGTAGAGGTTTTATTGATGACCCTCCTTGTATCCCTGAGTATTGAAAACTATTATTTCATGATCGCTGAGTCCCAGACGTCCACCGACCACTACATCTCCCACCAGCCCCTCTCTGTTTGTGAAAAGAAGGTCAAGCGGGGCTGCATCCCTGGTAGGCTCATTTACCAGCTGGAGCAGGAAATTATCCTCTATACACTCTAGGAATCTCCTAGACTGCCTCCTCTCTGCTGTGTGGAGTTCCCAGCAGATGTCCAGCAGGTTAAAGTCACCCACGAGAACAAGGGAGGACGATTTTGAAACATCCGCCAGCTGCTTGTAGAATAATTCATCACCCTCATGCTCTTGATTGGGTGGTCTGTAACAGACTCCCACCAGGATATCAGCCTTTTTGGCCTTCCCCCTGATTCTGATCCACAGGCACTCCACCTTTTCATTGCTGACCTCAACTTCTACAGAGTCAAGAGACTCTCTAACATATAGGGATACCCCTTCACCTCTCCTACCCTGCCTGTCCCTTCTGAAGAGCCTGTAGCCACCCATGGCAGCGCTCCAGTCATGGGAGTCATCCCACCACGTTTCCGTGATAGCGACTACATCATAGCTTTCCTGTTGCACGATGGCTTCCAGCTCCTCTTGTTTGTTGCCCATGCTGTGTGCATTGGTGTACATGCACTTCAGCTGGGCTGCTGATTTGTCTCTTAATTTGGGCTGTCCACCCTTGGGCTCCTTTCTGGAGAGCCTGGTTTCAACCCCTTCCCCCTTCAAGCCTAGTTTAAAGCCCTCTTTATCAGCCCCGCTATTTATGGGCTAGAGTCCTTTTTCCCCTGTTAGATAGATGAAGCCCACCTGGTTTGCTGAAATTAGGCCCATAGTCAAAAATCCCAAAGTTCCTCCAATGGCACCAATCCCTCAGCCACCTATTGATGAGATAGGTTTTCCTGCTCCTCTCCTCATTCATCCCCTCTACTGCAGGAAGTGAGGCAACCACCACTTGTGCTCCTGTCCCATCAACTAATCGACCCAGTGCCTTGAAGTCCTTTTTAATCACCCTGGTACTTCTTCCATTAATGTCATCAATGCCAGCCTGGACTACCATCAGTGGATAATAATCTGAGGGCTGGATTAGCTGAGGGAGTCTCCTACTAATATCCCTCACCGGGGCACCAGGAAGGCAGCAGACCTCCCTGTGAGATGGGTCCGGTCGACATATAGGGCCCTCAGTTCCCCTCAGAAGGGAGTCACCAACTACAACCACCCTTCTTTTCTTCTTTGCAGCTGTAGTTATAACCCGTCTGGTAGACAGGGGGCAAGCAGGAGACCTTTCAGACAGATCTTCCTCTTGTCTGTCCTCTGCCTGATTCTCTGAGTCCAGGGCCTCATATCTGTTCTCTAAGGGCACCTGGGGGGGTGGTGGAGGTTGGGAGGGGATTCTTTTACCTCTCCTGTTTCCATTCCCCCCCATCCCCCTGGTTTGCGTCAACTGCCTGATGGCTGGAGAGGCAGGGCGTCTCTGTCTCATTTTGGTATTCTTTTGGGGTTGAAAGGGTGTGACTCCACCAGTCAATTTCCCTTTCACTGTCCCTAATACTTCTCAGTCTCTCCACATCCTCCTTGAGCTCTGCCACCATGCATAGCAAGTCATTCACTTGCTCGCATCGCACACAGACCCCATTCTCACTGTCCTCAGGTGCTAACACCAGGCTTAAACACTCTGCGCAGCCAGAGGCCTGGACAGCTACGTCCATCTTGGTGTCCCTCTTAAGGGGTTCCGTCTGTGTGGACACACACTCCGTCTTCACAGCAACCGCTTTTGCTTTTTTGGAAGCCATTGCTGGCTGTGCCCCTCCTGCTTGCTTTAACTGCCTCGCCAACTGCCTCGCTAACTGCCGTGTCACTTTCCTGTTTGCCTGCTCCTGTTCGCCGCGCTCCAGGTCGCTAGCGCTCCCAGCAGTCACTTAAATCCCTCGTGGCCTGGCTGGGTGCCGCCCCTTTATCAGCTGATTGGCCTCAACGGAGACCCTTCAGCAGAAAGGGTGTGCAGCACTCTGCCAGTAGCCGTTTGAAGCCATCTTGGGCATACCAACCACAAAATGAGAGAGTTCTCTCTTCTTGGAGAAGTAAGGAGGTTGGTCAGTAGAACTGCTATTTTGGACTTCTGGTGGGCAGGCTTAGAGCTGTTTAGGGATCTGGTTGACAAAGTCTCTTGGGAGGCAGTCCTGAAGGGCAAAGGAGTGCAGGAAGGTTGAACATTCTTCTAGAAGGAAAACTTGAAGGTGCAGGAGCTGGCCATCCCCCCGTGCTGCAAGATGAGCTGGCGGGGAACAAGACTGGCCTGGCTGAATAGACAGATATTTCTGCAGCTCAGGGAAAAAATGAGAGTTTATGGCTTTTAGAAAATGGGTCAGGGCACTCATGGGAAGTACAAAGATGTTGTGAGGCTATGCAGTGAGAAAATTAGAAGGGACAGAACCCAACTTGAAATTAACCTGGCTTCATCTGTCAAAGATAACAAGAAAGGCTTCTACAAATATATTATCAACAAAAGGAGAACTAAGGAGAATCTCTGTCCTTTATTGGATTCAAGGGAAAAAAGTGATCAAGGGTGAGGAGAAGGCTGAGGTACTTAATGCCTTCTTTGCCTAGGTCTTTAGTAGTAGGCCAGGCTGTTTGCTGAGTACCCAGCCCCCTGAGCTTGAAGAGAGGCATAAGGAGCTGATTGAAGCCCCCTTAATAAGAGAGGAAATGGTTAGCGACCTGTTTCACCACTTGGACATACACAAGTCTATGGGGCGGGATGGGATCCACCCAATCCGCTACTGAAGGACACGGCAGAAGTGCTCACCAAGACACTTTCAATCAGTTATCCGCCATCCTGGCTAACCGGGAAGGTCACAGTTGACTGGAGGCTAGCAAATGGAATGTTCATCTACAAGAAGGGCCAGAAGGAGGATCTGGGGAACTACAGCCCTGTCGGTCTGACTTTGGTGCTGGGGAAGGTTATGAAGCAGATCATCTTGAGTGCCATTATGTAGCATGTGCAGGACACCCAGGTCATCAGGCCCAGCCAGCATGGGTTTATGAAAGGGTGGTCCTGCTTGACTAACCTGATCTTCTATGACACGGTGATCCACTTAGTGGATGAGGGAAAGGCTGTCGATGTTGTCTACCTGGACCTTAGCAAAGCTTTTGACACCATGTCTCACAGCATGCTCCTGGAGAAACTGGCTGCTCATGGCTTGGATGTCTCTTTGCTCTCTGAATGGACAGGCCTAAAGATTTGTCATGAATGGAGTTAAATCCAGTTGGCAGCTGGTCACAAGTGATATTCCCCAGTGCTTGGTACTGGGGCCACTTCTGTTTAATATCTTCGTCAATGACCTGGATGAGTGGATCAAGTGCACCCTCAGCAAGTTTGCAGATGACACTAAGTGGGGAGGGATTATTGATCTGCTTGAAGGCAGGAAAGCTCTACAGAGGGATTTGGACAGGCTGGATCAATGGACCAATTGCATGAGGTTCCATAAGGCTAAGTGCTGGGTCCTGCACTTGGGTCTCAACAACCCCAGGTAATCCTACAGGCTTGGGGAAGAAGGGCTGGAAAGCTGCTCAGAAGAAAAGGACACTGGGGGTGTTGATCAACAGCTGGCTAATGATGAGCAAGCAGTGTGCCCAGGTGTCCAAGAAGGCCAACAGCATCCTGGCCTGCATCAGAAATAATGATGACAGTAGGAGTAGGGAAGTGATCATTCCTCTGTACTCAGCACTGGTGAGGCCATACCTTGTATATTGTGTTCAGTTTTGGACCCCTCACTACAAGAAAGACATTGAGGTGCTGGAACATCTCCAGAGCAGTGCACTGAAGTTGGTGAAAGATCTAGAACATATGTCCTATGAGAAACATCTGAGGGAATGGGTTGAGGATGAGAGGAGACCTTATCACTCTCTACAAGTACCTGAAAGGAGGTTGTAGGAAGGTGGATGTCAATCTCTTCTCCCAAGTAATTAGTGATAGGAAAATAGGAACTAGCCTCAAGTTGTGCCATGGGATTCAGATTGGATTTTAGGAAAAAATTATTTACTGCAAGTCACCAAGCATCGAAACAAGCACTACAGGACATGGTTTAATGGGCATAGTGGTGTTGGGTTGACAGTTGGACTTGATGGCCTTTCTTAAACTTAATGATTCTATGATTCTTATCACACTCTACAACTACTTGAAAGGAGGTTTTACTGAGGTGAGGGTTGGTGTCTTCTCCCTAGCAGGAAAAGGAAAATGATAAAAGGAAACGGCTTTCGGTTGCACCAGGGGAGGTTTAGATCAGATATTAGAAGAAACTTCTTCACTGAAAGGGTTATTAATCACTGGACCAGACTGCCTAGGGAGGTGGTTGAATCACCATCCCTTAAGTTGTTTAAAACATGTATCAATGTGGTGCTTAGAGACATGGTTTAGCACTAGACTCTGTACAATTAGGATAAAGGTCTTTTCCAACCAAAACAGTTCTGTGATTCTGTAAAGCAGGTAATAGATTAAATATAATTTTTACCCTTCCTCAATTTTTAAATTCAACTTGCATGGAAAGATTCCTTCTGGTGAATAGCAGTTGCTCTGATACACAGTCATGTAAGCTATTTGACAGTTTCAACACACTAAAACAGTGTTACACAAGTTTTATTCTACTCAGTTATAAAAAAAACAGTAAGTGACAGTTGCAAATACAAGTGAAGAAATATGAATATTACAACAGTACATTGGTGATAAAAGTATATTATCTTTATTTTAGCATGTTACAATATGCATATTCATTCCTAAAGTGATATTTAGAGGTTTGTCTGATAAAAATTCTCACAAATGTTATTTAATTCCAAAATAAATTACTGAATTAGTTAACAGTTATAGTATACTTCATTTAAATGGCAATAAAGTATACACATCACTAGGATGCTTAAAAAACAACATCTAAAGCAAGAAAAATCAGTTGCAGAAAACAATATCCTTAGATTAGTGACAGTGACCAAAGAGAAATGTCTCTGGGAACAATGAAAGCTCACAAAGCAATGTATGACATGGATCCAAAAGACAAATAGAAATCATATCAGGGAAGTCTCATAATTAGTCTTAAAAAAAACAGTATATAAAATTAGTAATGCTGAAGATGTAAACATAACTCTATTGAAAACAAGATGCACAGTTCCTTCAGCAGCTTGTCCCACCTCCCAACTTCTATTCTCCATGTTGTCAGGGTTAGGAATATTAGAGAAATGCAAACCTCTTCCAGTTAAGAGGCATTCCCCTGAAAAGTTGGTTCTAATTTTCCACAGAAATTTGAACACATGTTCCAGTACTAGATCTTTGTTATCTCCTAGTTGATTAATCATTAACTAATTGTTAACTAATTTTAATTAATCAATAAATAATGAGATAAAAGCAACTATATCAAACAAAAAATAAAATTAAAACAATGGAGATAAAATGCTAGGAGATAATAGTAACAAGGAGATAAAGGTAATAATGAGATAAAGGCAACCACATCAAATGTGAAACACAAAACCTAAAATTTTGGCCCCAATACCAAGCACTGGAGAACAACACTTGTGACCAGCTGCCAACTGGATTTACTCTGGTCACCACAACCCTCTGGGCCTGACCTTTTTCCCTAGTGAAGAGTATGCACATCCAAGCCATGTGCAGCCAGTTTCTCCAGGAGCATGCTGTGAGACATGGTGTCAAAAGCTTTGCTAAGGTCCAGGTAGACAACATCGACAGCCTTTCCCTCATCCACTAAGTGGATCACCGTGTCATAGAAGATCAGGTTAGTCAAGCAGGACCTCCCTTTCATAAACCCATGCTGGCTGGGCCTGACGACCTGGGTGTCCTGCACATGCTACATAATGGCACTCAAGATGATCTGCTTCATAACCTTCCCCAGCACCAAAGTCAGACCGACAGGGCTGTAGTTCCCCAGATCCTCCTTCTGGCCCTTCTTGTAGATGAACATTCCATTTGCTAACCTCCAGTCAACTGTGACCTTCCCAGTTAGCCAGGATTGCTGCGATTGAAAGTGGCTTGGTAAGCACTTCCACCAGCTCCCTCAGTACCACTGGTTGTATCCCATCCTTGTGTATGCCAAAGTGGTTGTCACAGTTTAATCCTGGGCTGGCAATTAAACAAATGACAGATGCTCTCTATTAATCCCCCTCCCTTCCTCTATTGAGGAAGAATGAGAGACAATAAGGGAGAAAGACTTATGGGTTGGAAATTGAACTAAACAGCTCTAATGAAACAGTAATTATGAAAAAAAGATTAAATATATACAAATATGTACAAAAGCAATATCGTGTTCCTCCCCCCTTTCCCCCAGTAACTCTCATGTCATCACTGAGGCTGCAGGGCAGGCCCTAGAAAGGTCCTAGGCTGGGCTCTTGGATTCAGAGGCAGACGGGAGCTGGAAGCAGGAACACATGGAATCAGGAGGGCACAGATTGCGTTCAAAGGAAGACAAATGGACAGAATCCTCCCAGGATGCCGACCATGGATGAAGAACTTGACCCTTGAGATCTGTCAGATTTATACCATGTATGATGCATATGGGATGGAATACTCCATTTGGTCAATTTTGGTCACCTGTCTTGTCTGTTCCTCCCTAAATGAGGGTTGCAGCTGTGACCCCTTGTCCTGGTTTGGGCCACGATTAAAGGTGATTTTCTGGTTTGTACTTTTGCAATCAGCTAAGTCTCTTGGAAGTAGTTGCACTTGCTGAGATTAACAGCAAGTTTCTCAGACAGTGTCTGCTTCTAGGACTGACAACACTGGATGTTTATAGTTACTGCCAGGCACTGGTATGCAGAGCCAAGGACACTGCTCAGCTCTGAGGAACGTTTTACCCTTCAGAAGGAGTAAAGAGGTCCCACCTGAACCCCTCCTCTGGGCAGGACCGGAGAAGATAAATGCCAGAATTGACCAGAGTATTCCATCCCATACACATCATACTCAGTATAAATTTGAGGGATCACAAGGGTCAAACCCCTTCCTGCCCTTCCTGCTTCCCCTTCTTCTCCTGTTCCCTGTTTTGCTTCAGCATCCTGGGAGGATTCTGTCCGTTCGTCTGCCTGTGGTCCTGATCCGTGCCAGCCTGAATCTGTGTGTTCCTGCCTCCAGATCCTAACTGCTGCCGACTCCAGGAGTCCAGCCTGGACTTTCCCAGGGCTGCCCTGCAGCCTCGGTGGTGACGTGAGAGATATTGGGGGAAAGGGGGGACGAACGTGGTATCAATTTTCCTGTATATTTTTATATATTTAGTAATATTTCCTGTTTATCATTACTGTTTCATTAAAGTTGTGTAGTTTAGTTTCCAACCCATAAGTCTCTCTCCCTTATTCTCTCTCCTTTTCTTATCAGGGAGGAGAGGGTGATTAACAGAGAGCATCTGTTATTCGGTTTAATTGCTGGGCCAGTGTTAAACCGTGACACCCATTTACACCCTCTCTCTTTCTGGATCATAAGATGTTTCTCAGAACCAAGCAGTGGCCTTGGTTTGGCATACCATTCTCTAGCTGTAACTATAAACATTGAGCATTATCAGACCTACAAGTAGACACTGACTGAGAAACATAATTTCAGCAAGTGCAGCTACTTAGAAGAGACTTAACTGAAAGTAAAATTACAGGAAAGAAAATTATTTCTATCCTGTCCTGAACCAGGACAGTGGTGCAGCAGGTCACTAACCATTTCCTCTTGGATCATGGGGATTTTGTTCTGCTCCCTGTCTCCCTTTCCCGGTCTAACAGCTCAGGGTCTGGGTACCCTGAGAAGAACTAGTCTTACTATTAAAGACTGAGTCAAAGAAAATAGAAAGTACCTCATCTTTTTCCTCATCCTTTGTCACTCTACTTCTGCCCACATCCAAAAAAGGATGGAGATGCTCATTAACAACAGAAGGAAGGCTAATGTATTTATAGAAACATTTTTTACTGTCTTGCATACCAGTAGTCAAGTTTTACTTGGGCTTTGGCCCTTCTAATATTATCCTGGCATAACCTTATGACATCCAGGTAGTCCGCGAGTTGCCTACCCCTTCTTCCAAAGACCATAAACTCTCCTTTTTTTTTTTTTTTTCCTGAATTCCCAGAGTTCTCTGTTCAGCTAAACCAGTCTTCACCGACAGCTCGTCTTTTGGCACAAAGGGATGGCCTGCTCCTTTGTTTTTAAGATTTCCTTCTTGAAGGATGTCCAACCTTTCTGGACTCCTTTGCCCTTCAGGACTGCCTCCCAAGGGACCCTTGTCAACCAGTCTCCTAAACAGGCCAAAGTATGTTCCCTGTAAGTCCAAGGTGGCAGCTCTACTAAACACCCTCCTTACTTCTCCAAGAATTGAAAACTATGATTTCATGATCGCTGAGTCCGAGATGGCCTCAAACCACAACATCGCCCACAAGTCCTTTTTTGTTCACAAAGAGCAGGTCCAGTGGGGCACCTTCCTTAGTTGGCTCACTCACTATCTGTGTCAGGAAGTTATCTTCCATACTTCCAGTAACCTCCGAGACTGTTTCCTCTCTGCTGTATTATATTTCCAGCAGATATCTATTAAGGTGAAATCCCCCACAAGAACAAGGGCTAGTGAATGTGAGACTTCTCCCAGCTGCTAATACAGTATTTCATCTGTCTCTCCATCCTGGTTGGACAGACTCCCAACAGGATATCTGCCTTGTTGGCCTTACCCCTGATTCTTACCCCAAAACACTCGACCCTTTAGCCACCATCATAAAGCTCTAGACAGTCAAAACACTCCCTAACATACAGTGGTACCCCATTGGGTCTTGGATATTGTCAACTGGCCACCAGACACTTTTACACTGCCAACTCACCACTGGAACAAGTGGTTGGCACCATGAACAGAACCTCCGGAAGCATGCAACTCTCCTCATAGCACTCTCATTTTTGCAAGGAAATCCTGAATATATAGGGGAGTTCAGGTGTATGAGTCACACAATTTGTAACACAAAAATTAATGGAAAGATAAAGGCAACTCAGTCAAACATATTATGAACAGCTTGTTTCAAGTCACAGTCTTTAAAAATTCAAAACAGTTTTTTAAAGTAATGTTAATTTCTTTTTTTTTAACATTACTGATATAAACACTTTGAAAATATAAAATATGTTTCTCGAATCAGTATTTTTTTTCTACTTTTTTAAAAATACATCAAACATATTCCCATTTAACAGATTTTTACCCCAAACTTAACTAGCTTCTGTTTTGTATCATGCCTGACAGGCACCTAAAGATAAGACTGCTAATTAGGTCGTCTCCTGGTACACGGTCAAGACAAAGATAATAAATTTAGCAAGGTAACAAGGACTGAAGGATTACAATAATTAAAAGATAAGTTCTTGGGATGTCAAATCTTTGTGCCATCTCTGTCAAGTCTGTGCGCCAGTGATTTATGAAAAGACAGAACCCCTTTTTGCTGTATAAAAACTCAAAGAGAAAAGGAGAAGACACTGGCTCTCTCTTCCCCCCCCTTCTCTCACCACTTCGGCTTCATCTACAGGACAGCACCAGCAGAGGAAAACAAAGCAGAGAACAGCAGCCAAACAGGAACGGAGGGTCCTACGCCACCGCCCCCCCCAGCCAGAGATCAGGGCCGGCGGACACTGATAAAACTTAATTGCTCTCTTGTTTTTTCTGTTCTTTTCTTTTCTTAACAACTCTCTCTTCAAATGACTAATTTATGTAAAATCTCTCCTCTTGTAAACTTGTTTTTTCTTTTAAAGGTGGTGTTATTGTCTCCTTTCCCTGAAATAAATCTTTGTAATTTGCTTAAATCATAAAGCCTGTTATTTTTGTAAATTCATGTGATGTCTGTGAGTAGTGGCTGATTTTTCCTCACAATCAAAATATAAAATAATAGCTTGGATTGTAACAATTACTTTTAGAAAATATTTCACATTTGATTGAGTTGCCTTTATCTTATCGTTAGATAACCAAAAACAGTTGCAAAGCAAGGCAGACACCTCAGCTGGCCAAGCCCAATGAAGGCATGAGATTAATTGGCTAGCACGTTGCAAATTATGTGACTCATACACTTGAACTTCCCTAAATATACAGTTTCCTTGCAAAAATCACAGAACCATGAACAGAGCCACCTGCTTCCTGAGGAGGGGGAGTGATGGGTTTGGCCTCAGTTGCTCCTGTCCCCACCCAGGTCTTCTCAACAACTGTTGCATGAGCCGTGTCCTCCTGGCTGCTCTCTCCACTCTCCCTGAGGCTTCTTGAATTCAGGACACCCCCTGCACACCATGGTTGAGAGTTCTACTGTGCATCATGCCAGCATTGGTACTGTTTGCCTTGGTGACTGAGTATTTATCTTGAAGTCATTAAGCTGCTAAGTAAAATCTTGTTCCGTGAAAGAGTTTTATGAGAAGAACCAGATCATGGAAAGTTAAAATAAATTTATAAAATAGTACAAATGAAGCACAGTTGCAATGGTTAGTACAAGTTCTATATTTCATGGTGACTTGTAGAAAAGTTATTAAAAATAGGGCCCAAATTAGAATTTTGATCTTAATACAGACTGTCACTAACAGGGGATCATATGATGAGAGAATTGTTATCAACTATTTTTCCTCAGTATTCAGTCTATGAGACCCATTACTACAGACAGAAGTTTTAAAGTACTTTCTGTACTCCTTTAAAATCCATCGTTCAATTTTGAAATAATTTTCTTAGGATTGCAAGTGTATTTGGTACATGTGGACACACATATACACACACAATGACACCTGTGTGGGTAGCCTTGATGAGAAGAAGTCAGGAGCTGCCCTGTGCCAGACACATCTGCTTTCAGCTGGCTTGGTAATGGCCCCACCGCAGGCCAAAGTAAAACCCATCAGTGAATTTGGTGGCACCTTTGTTGAAATATATTTTAGAAAAGGCAAAAAAACCTCTGTAAAGGCAGAGAAGGAGGGGTAAAAAATATATGTGTGTGTGGAAGTGAGAAACAGCAGAGGGAACACTCAGTTCAGAAAAGAAGGTATTCCATGGGGCCAGAGCAGATATCCACACTGCAGCCTGTGTAGGACCCATGCTGGAGCAGTTAGATATTTCCTGAAGGAACTGTGGCCCATGAAGAACCCATGCCAAAGCAGTTTTCCTGACAGGACTGTCTCCTCTGGAAGAACCCATGCTGGAGCCGATTTTCTTGACAGGAACTGTGGCCTGTAGAGAACCCATGCCAGAGCAGGGGAGAAGTAAGAATACAAGGGAAGGAGCAGCAGAGAGCAACCATTATATATGGACTGTAAACTCCCTTACCCAATTTCCCCTGCACCGCGGTGAGTGGTAGAAGAGTCTGGAGTGAAGGAATAAAGTTGAGCATGGCAAAGGGGGGGAAGAAAGGCGTTTTAATGTTTATTTTCCAGTTTCTTACCACCTGAATCTATTTTATTTGCCAATAAATTACTTTTCTCCAAATCAAGCCTGTTTTGCTTGGGACAGTATCTGGTAAGCAATCTCCCCATCTTTATCTTGACCCATGAGCTTTTTCATCTATTTTCTCCCCCTGCCCCACTGAGGAGGGAAGTGAGCAGGTGGGTGGGAGTTTGGCACATAGCCATGTATAACCCACCACCACAAGTTAGTTTAAAGTGTGATCAGAAATTCACAGGAGATAATTGCAGTGGTAGTTAAGCTACAGATGCAACCTCCACCTCAGAGTCCTTGAGCTGCCAGCTATGAGAAACCTGGAGAGTATAAGGAGGATTTTATATTTACACTGTTTTGTGCACTCTTTTTTTTTTATGGGTGGAAAGGATGAGAGCCAAGAGACTACTGACTGATCTGACACAGAGCCAGCTTCATATTCACAGATATCATCACTACCCATTGACACTGACAGAGCATACAGATTGGCCCTTTTGCAAGCTGACCTATAACCATGGGACCCTCTTCCAAAATGGTCAATGGTTAACGACCATTTTAGTTAAGAAGAGTTGAAAAGACTAATCCACACAGCTCATTTTGTCACTTCCTCAGTTACTGGACCATGCCTTGCTCCATCCTGTTGGTGCTTCTCTCTCCGATTAATTTCTGAACCTAGTTTACAATCTTCCTTATTGCCTTCAAGTGTCAGTAGACTTCTTCCTCTTTTTCTTTAAATGAGGAATGCAAAATTCATCATAATTAAATCAATGACAAAGTATGCATTACTAATTAATGTTCTGCTGTAACAGCACATAGTAGTATCAGCATACATTTTTAAATAGTGATTCGTGATTCATATCTCACTTTTTTACTATAAACATGTCTACAGCACTACTTACTGTTCATTTCAAAGATGTAAGCAATGAATATCAAATAAAAACAACTCTATACTAGTCTCTGTCATTCTCAGAGAAGTCAGCAAGCAGCATAGTCATCTTGGTTTGGTACAAGATAAAACCCTTACCAAACAATTCTTTAACAATTGAACTAGGCTAAATTAACATAAAACTCAGTTGGGCATTAAATGCCTCAAAATCACGTGACAGGATCATGACTTATTATGCTCCATAGAAGCCTTTATACTACAAATTATGCAACCTATTTAGGTATTTAAATAAGTGTATAAAAATAAAGACACATCTAGCCACCCTCAAGTACAAAAGGCAACCCACCTCTGATAGTCTTCCCATCATATACTCCTTTCTCTGAGCGTTTGAAAAAGAACAAGAGAAATTAATTTTTAACTCTACCTGTCTCTTGACAAATAAATGTTTATCTTTGCCTTGTAAGGAGATAGACAAGACTGAATAGTGATGAGTTTGTGGAAGGAATTAAGAGTAGTTTTAGATTGGGTGTTGTATCTGGGAAACAATTAATACTAATTTAAATGTTAATCACAAAAGATGTTTCTGACAGACAAATTGCTTTGGATTGATTCATGTTGCATATCACCACTATAGGACTTCATACTCAAAATATAATTAGTAGCATTTTAAGAAATTTCACCTTTCCCCAGCTTATTTTAGAGTTCACCCACCAGAGATGCAGCCAGATGCAATGCCTAGCTGTCAGATGCTAAGGTCAATCATGTTATCACCTCTATATTCTCACATTTACTCATAGCAGCATTTAGCTGCTACTATTTCAAAATGTACTTGAGAGAATAATGCATGCCATGAATGAACAGGATAAACAAGTATCCTTCACACAAATAGCTGCCCTATAGAAGCACTTCAGTATGTCCTTTATTTATTTAAATAAATAAATAAATAAATAAATAAGGTGAAAAATCCTTTACACAAAATAAAGCTGTACTGAATCCTAGAGTACATGTGCCCAATATCTGGTTTACAACCTCATGTCTCTGAATTATAGAGTAAATTACAGAACTGTTTTGACAGGATAATTTCTCTCAGAGTAATATTCAAAATTATGTTTAGAAGTCTAACAATGTTGCATTCTTTCCCACTGTCCTCCCCAAAAGAATTCAAGTCTGACTCTATACACATTGTCTGAATACTACTCCACATGATTTTCAGAGAAAAATGTCTGCAACAATACAGATACATTTCTAGAATGGTACTTGCAGTTACTGAGAACTATACTCTAGGAAATACATTAGCAACTTACTTGTGGGAAGTTCTTTTCTTCATCATGCTTGCAGAGACTCCTGCATGACCTACAATAAAAATGATGGAATTACTGAAAAATAAAGTGTGATTATACAAAATATAAAAAAGGTATTTTACAGAAAAACTCTCTTTTTTAAGTTAAAAAGTTTGAACACTTAATGTTGTGATTGATCAGTGAGTTCCTACAATGGAAGGAGGCTCTGAAGAGACAGGCAAGGACTTTGTACTCACAAAGCAAAGTGAAGAAGTAGGGAGTGACTGATGACAACTGCTACTAAAAGCTGAATTTATCTCAAAAGAAAGGAGATATCAGGTAGTCTTTGTTCTTGATAAATGGATACAACAGTTAAGGGAATCAAATGGCTGCGCAACTACTCTTGACACTAATAATAATGATGATGATGATCCTGAGTTAGCGAGGCCAGAATGGGTGGGTGTATACATGGTTCAGCCAAACCAAGCATAAAAATTCAGTATGAAGGCAAAACAGAGTATAAAGACTCAGTATGGCAAACACAGTATAAAAACTGTACAACTAACAGAAAGAACTTTGAAGAGAGCAAGAGGATTGCACCAATTTCAATCCACATATTCCTTCCCAACGAGTGAGCACTGAAGCAGGCTTCCCAGGGCGGTTGTTGAGTCTCCTTCTCTGGAGAAACTGAAAACCCACCTGGACATGTTCCTATGTGACCTGCTGCAGGCGACCCTGCTCTGGCAGGGGGGTTTGACTAGATCATCTTTTGAGGTCCCCTCCAACCCCTAACTTTCTATGATTCTGTGACTGGGGATGCCCAGCATCATGATAAAGACCAGTAATGAGAATCACATCTGTATTGTGATTCAACTGTATACTGCAACTGCAATACTCTGCTAAACGTAAGTTGTACTGTGATTTAAGTAAATTGCTGTATCATTCTAATAAATCAAAGTCCCACGTAATGTTAAACAAATTCAGTAAAATAAGTTATTAAACATTTAACCCTCTACATATCTAACGGCTGCTGGGAGCCTGCTGCACAACCTTTCTGATGGAAGGTCTCTGGTGAAGCCAATCAGCTGATAAGGGGGCAGCACCCAGCACTGGCAAAAGGGATTTAAGCGACTTCCAGGAGCAGGCAAACAGGAACGTAGCATGGCAGTTAGAGAGGGAGTTGACGAGGCAGGTAGAGCAAGCAGGAGAGGCACTGCTTCCAAAAAAGCAAAAGCGGTTGCTGTGAAGACGGAGTGTGTGTCCACACAGACGGAACCCCTTAAGAGGGACACCAAGATGGACGTAGCTGTCCAGGCCTCTGGCTGCGCAGAGTGTTTAAGCCTGGTGTTAGCACCTGAGGACAGTGAGAATGGGGTCTGTGTGCGATGCGAGCAAGTGAATGACTTGCTATGCATGGTGGCAGAGCTCAAGGAGGATGTGGAGAGACTGAGAAGTATTAGGGACAGTGAAAGTGAAATTGACTGGTGGAGTCACACCCTTTCAACCNCTGTGTGTGGATAAGTTTTGTGCACACTGGGTGGCAGACCCCACTTTGGGGACAACACTTTCCTTAAGAAATGTGATTGCTGTAATCATGTTCTGTGTAATCCATCAGTCATTGGTGGCCTTCTCCCTTTCACTTTTTTCTTCCTAGCAGTGGCTTTGGAACCTGCTGTTAATTTGGATAAAAGAGTAAAACCCAGAGGAATGCTCCTAAATACTGACCCAGCTTTGTGAAAAGGTGTACTTTATGTTCATGTTTTACTGAACAACTGAACAAGGCTATTCCTTGAGGTATAGTACAAATGCTATGCTGAAACTTGCATTTGCATCTAGTAACTCTTTGCCAATTTTTCCATGAACCACATCCACTAACTCCTAGGAATATTAGATCAATGCAGAGGAATATTCCTAAGAATAAATAGCAATAGAGACTCAAAAAATTATTAAATACTAGTTTCTAGTGTTTCTAATTTAAGGAAATATTTGGCAATTTGTAGTTTTTTGAAAGATCTGTGCTATATTTGTAAGAACTCTTTAGACATTCAATCAGGAAGGAATAAAAATTTGTGAAATTAAACTTAAATATCCATTTAAAGGAACTTACCATTTTTTCCACATTTCTTCTCTTCCTGAAATCTACCCATTATATACACAGTAATGCTGAACAGTACCAGACAAACAATATTCAAGGTTTAAAACACATCTGAAGAAACAATAGAAAGCAATAAGCTTGCCTAACTACGTTATAGAACACAAGAATTTTTTTTATACCAAAGATATCACTATACTTTAAAATACACTTCTATATTCAGTCTCACAAGGACTGTGTACACATGCAAGAAAAAATAACTTTTTTTCCTCCAGATGAGATGCGAGATTATGGTTTAGAGAGAATCAACTGTAATTTAGCATTATACTTTTATACTAAACAAATGACAAAAAATAAAAAACCCAACTACACACACATGAAAAATATCAGCACTTAATTAAAGGCTCTTTATATATTACATGCATGGTGGATGTGATGTTTAATATCAGATTTCCTTTTTCAGAAAGCTGATGTTACACAGAATTTTTGATTTAGCAGAGATCCAGCCTAAAATCACCTAAATCACAATACAAGTTATACTTAGCAAAATATAGCAATTACAATATACAGTTCAATCATGATACCGCTGTGATCCCCATTACTGGTCTCTATACTATGCTCAACACCACAATGCTGGGTGTATCCCCAATCACTGGGAAGGAATACATAGGTTGAAGCTAGCTCAAGCCTGTTGTTCTCTTCAAAATTCTTTTCTAAGTTGTCGAATTTTTATACTATATGTTGTACTGAGACACCTATTCACTACCTTATGCTGCTCTGGATAACTCAGGGAGACACTCTTTTAATGAAATCTGGAAGAAACATTTATACTATCACTTGATCCACTCAATTGTTATCTAAAAGTCAACTTTCTTTGCAATCACTGAGGTCAGTCACACCCTGCATTATCCTCTGAACTTCATGGGCACATCACACTTGCTCATCTTCACTGAGCCTTCTTCCATTGTAGGGGTTTAATGGCAAGTCACAAAGACAAACTGACATTGTAAAATACTGTATAGACATTTTAGTTTAATTTTTTGTTAAGTAGCTGTAATTACAAAGAAAAATGAAACAACACACAAGTTTTGGCTTTCTACAGGTTAGTAAGCATTTTATTGGAATGATCTGTCCCCAATCACTACTATGCCAACAAAGACATACCTCTTAGAAGGAAAAAGGCTTCCTAATCCTTTTAAAGTCACAATGCATTTGCTAATACTTAAAGCAGCATTTCAGTGAACCAAAGGACACAAGACTACTGAAGTGAAAAGCTGATTCAGCTATTCAAACATTTACTATAAACTATGCCAAGTAACTTCTATGAATCAAACACTTAAGATTTTCACAGAAAGGAAACTTATATTTTCCTAAAATTAGTATTCTGAATTCTTTACATGTCAGTTTCACAGTGATAGTTCTAAAGGCATTCATAAGTAGGGATAAAATGAGATTTTTTTGAAGATCAGTTGATATACTTTGAGAACATCTTGAACTTTAAAGCATATGTAACATTTTTTCAAGCCTTGTTTGCCTTATTAAAATAAACCAGAAAAATATTCAACTTATATATTGGGGTTTTGTAATAGTTTTCAAATAAAAGGTTTTGAATTTTGTGGGTTGAATTTTTTGGATAATTTTCCATACTAAAGATTTCAAATATTTAAATGATAGCATTAAATGTGCTGTTCTCATTAATAATATCTATAAGTCTAAGAATGCCATGTTCCACACAAGAAATTCGCAATGTGATTCTGACATCCTAGGTATCAATAAGTGATACTGTTAAGGTAGAATGGAAATTCCTAGTTAGAAGGATGTACATAAAATGACTTACAAAACCATCACCTTTTGAGGGTAATTTTGTTGACAGTACCAGAGTTTAGTATTTGAGCAATTTCAAATGAGAAAATGATAAGTCATTTGAAAATATTTCCATATGACTTCTCGTCTTGGTTTCAGATGGAAGAGAATTAATTTTCTTCCTAGTAGCTGGTATAGTGCTGTATTTTGGATTTAGTATAAAAACAATGTTGATAACACACTGATGTTTTAGTTGTTGCTAAGTAGTGCTTACAGTAGTCAAGGACTTCTCAGCTTCTCATGCCCTGCCAGCAAGAAGCTGGGAGGGGGCACAGCCAGGACATCTGACCCAAACTGGCCAAAAGATATTCCATACCATATTAAATCATGCTCAATATATAAACTAGTAAGAGGTGGCTGGGGGGCACCACAGCTCTGGAACTAGCTGGCCATTAGTCAGCAGGTGGTGAGCAATTGTGCTGTGCATCAATTATTTTGTATATTGCTGCTGGGATGTTAAGGTTTTAAAAAGCCTTGGTGAAAGTGACCATGACATGGTGGAGTTTAGTATTTTACAAGGAAGAAGGGCTGTAAGTAGGACTACAATCCTGGACTTATACAGGGCTAACTTGGTACTCCTTAAGGATCTACTTGCAGGAATCCCATGGGCTAAGACTGTGGAAGAGAGACCAAGAAAGCTGGTGAGTTTTTAAATACCACTTCCTTCAAGCCCAAGACAGGTGCATTCCCTTGAGTAAGAATTAGGGTAGAAGTAGTAAGAGACCTGTGTGGATCAACAAGGAACTTATGAAGAAAGTCTTATGGAAGAAAGAAATTCACAGCTCATGGAAGAAGGGACTAGTCAATTGGGAGAACTATCAGGATGTTGTCAGAGAATGTAGGAAGGCAACAAGAAAGGCCAAAGCCCTCTTAGAACTCAAACTAGCAGAGGAAGTAAAAGGAAACAAGAAGAGCTTCTTCAAACATATCAGTAGTAAAAGGAAGAATAGGGAAAATATGGGCCCACTGATAACCGAGGATGCAGAGAAGGCAGAGGTGCTTAATGCCTTCTTTGCTTCAGTCTTTACTCCTAGGACCAGCCCTTGTGAACTCCAGACCCTGGATATAAGAGAGAAAGCCTGGAGGAGGGAAGACTCACCACTGGTCAATGAGGACTGGGTTAAAGATAAGTTATACAAACTGAATATACACAAGTCTATTATATTCCAAGTCATGTCAGTCCAGTGAAGTCCCCACTGACTGAAAAAAACATAACCCCCATTTTCAAAAAGGGAAAGAAGGATGAACCAGGGAACTATAGGCTGGTCAGTCTCACCTCTGTGACTGCTAAGATCATGGAGCAGATCCTCATGGAGGCACTGCTGGAGCAGAAGAATAATGAAGAGGTGATTGGATATAATCAGCACGGCTTCACCAAGGGCAAATCATTCCAAGGAGGTTCCAAATAAACACGAGAAATTTTTTCCCTGTGAGGGTGACAGGGCACTGGAACAGGATACCCAGGCAGTTTGTGAAGTCTCCTTATTCAGAGACATTCAAAACCAGCCTGGATGCGTTCATACGTGACTTTCTGTAGGTGACCCTGCTCTGGCAGGGGGGTTGGACCAGATGATCTTTCGAGGTTCCTTCCAACCTCTAACTTTCAGTGATTCTATTATTATCATCATAATCATTATTATTATCATTATTCTCTTACTTTTCTGCCCTGTAAAATGTCTTTATTTCAATCTACGAGTTTAACCTTTTTTTCTGATTCTCTTCCCTACCCTCACTAGAGGGAGAATGAACAGTTCTTTTAGCTGCCTGCTGGTTTAAACCATAAAACTTTTGGAAGTCAGCCTATTTAATAACAGTTTAGTGAACCTATTCTAAAACCACTACTTTGTTCTTTCATATAGCAAATATAACACAGGTAGCTATTTTGATCCAAATTGACACATGCAGAACACACTATAATAGTCTTCACAGACTATCCGTAACTTTTAGAAAAGCATCACAGATTACCAGTTTGGCACTGAGTGCCCCCCCACCTGACTGCATGGGTCACTAATGGGTCAATTGCAGGTTTCATTTAAAGAACAGTCTTCTGATTAGCCATCAACTACAATTATTCACCAGCCCAAGTGTTTTGCATGCAAAAGAAAAATAGTGTGTTTTATTTCTTAGATCAGAACACACTTATGAAAAACAATGTACAAGTTAGATGAATACTTTGTATGATACTGTTCTAATTATTTTGGAGTGTTTCACACAAGGTCTACAAATTGTCAGTCATCATACTAGTTTTAATTACAATACTATAATCATGCTATCAGAGCAAGGAGGAAGACACAATATGATTCTACATCAAGAAGAGAAAATAGATGATGATGATAATTATGATTATCGGCATAAAGGCAAAAGGAAAATCCAGCATGTACACTCATAGCACAGATTATGCAGTTTTCCTCAAGAACCATTTTAATCCCTTACGTAAATCATTAACTGTAAACCATATGAAACTATTCTTCTGTGTACAAATTAATTCTGAAAGGAAATGTCAGGTGAAGAGATTTCTTGATACAGAATATTTTGAGTTCTATACCGGAATTCAGAATTGCTGATATACATTTTGGCTGAAATAGTATAATGGTTTTGGTGCTAACAATTTGGATGAGGCGGGTATGTTATTTACATTCCCTAGTTCTTATAATTTGAATAGAACAGGTGACCCTCTGCAAGTCTTCTGTATAAAATATACACCTAGTTTTAGTATGTGTTGGCTACTTCAACTTTCCTGAGGTATGAAAATTCAGACACTCAATTCTGCATGAAAGTATCCTACAGACTCATGTGTGTCTCATAAATTACTAAGAACTTCTTTTCCTTAACACTAGGATTGACTAGGAGTAGTAACATCTGACATCTGGGAAGAGAGATTTTAGTAAACTAGCTCTGCATATACAAAAATTATTTACAACTGACAACCAAGCAATACAAGAGCAATACATTTCAATTTCAGTTATGGATTTATCAGTTGACAGATCCCAAATCAAGCACTATTTTCCCTCCCCTCTGACATCCTCTACAGCTTTTCCTCTAACCATAGATTTATTGTTATTTGCCTAGAAGAGTATGAAAACAAGCAATATTATTATACAACTGTGTGTGGGTGTGTGTATATATATTTATAAATTAAAATAAAATGGCAAATTACATTTACTATAAGATGCTATCTTGATGTAACTATAGATTATTTAAACAGAAGTTTGAAATAATCTGAAATTTCTACAAAAAATCCCCTGTTGACAGGGTGTCTAACAAGTGACTCTTTTTGACAATAGGACTACATATGCTGTACTATTAATGCTAATTAATATTTAAGGTTTTAACTCTCCTACCCTGCCTGTCCCTTCTGAAGAGCCTGTAGCCACCCATGGCAGCACTCCAGTCATGGGAGTCATCCCACCACGTTTCCGTGATAGCGACTACATCATAGCTTTCCTGTTGCACGATGGCTTCCAGCTCCTCTTGTTTGTTGCCCATGCTGTGTGCATTGGTGTACATGCACTTCAGCTGGGCTGCTGATTTGTCTCTTAATTTGGGCTGTCCACCCTTGGGCTCCTTTCTGGAGAGCCTGGTTTCAACCCCTTCCCCCTTCAAGCCTAGTTTAAAGCCCTCTTTATCAGCCCCGCTATTTATGGGCTAGAGTCCTTTTTCCCCTATTAGATAGATGAAGCCCACCTGGTTTGCTGAAATTAGGCCCATAGTCAAAAATCCCAAAGTTCCTCCAATGGCACCAATCCCTCAGCCACCTATTGATGAGATAGGTTTTCCTGCTCCTCTCCTCATTCATCCCCTCTACTGCAGGAAGTGAGGCAACCACCACTTGTGCTCCTGTCCCATCAACTAATCGACCCAGTGCCTTGAAGTCCTTTTTAATCACCCTGGTACTTCTTCCATTAATGTCATCAATGCCAGCCTGGACTACCATCAGTGGATAATAATCTGAGGGCTGGATTAGCTGAGGGAGTCTCCTACTAATATCCCTCACCGGGGCACCAGGAAGGCAGCAGACC
>JAAWXA010000332.1:2613-25812 GCA_038090715.1 Florisuga fusca | reverse complement strand
ATAAGAGACAGCGCCACGAGAGGGCCCATTCCTCACCTGGGTTTTTGGCCACGTGCACGTGCGGATGGGAAAAGAAAAAAAGAAAGAAAGAAAAAAAAAAGAAAAAAGAAAAGAAAAAAAAGAAAAGGGAAAAAAAAAAAAAAAGGCAATTTTTTTTTTCTAATTTTCCACCTGGGCTCTTCAGGTTGGTAGATCCGGGGTGTTTTTTCAGAGCTTTTCAGTTGGTTTTGGAAGTGGGTTGCTTTTTCTTTTTTTTTTTTAATGTATAGAGGAAATTAATGCTTGGAATTTCTGGGAAAAAAAAAAAATAAAAAAAAAAATCCTAGAAAGCCCTCTTGGAAGAGACCTCAAGGGTCACCTGGTTCAGCCCAACAGGGTTTAGATGTGATCATCCAACCCTTTGGGCTAGGAAGAGGTGGCCCCGCACCTCCAAGTTGGGGTTTCCAAGGGTTTTGTTCAAAATCTTCCCTTGGAAATCAGCAAAATGTTTGGGATGCTCCTTGTTGCCCCTGGGGTGGTCGTGTCTGACTTGGGGGTGGTGGCTGCGACCTTCAGGGTGAGTTATGGGCGTTTGTAGGACCAAGGGTTGGGTTGGGTTGGGTTGGGTTGGAAGGACCGTTAAATATCACGGAGTTCCTACCTCTCCCACTGGTCCAGGTTGCTCCAAGCCTCATCCAAGATGGACTTGGGCACTGCCAGGGATGGGGCAGCCCCAGCTTTGGGGCTCAGCACCCTCGTGGTGAAGAGTTTCTTTGTCCTGCTGTCCAACCTCCCCCAGTTTCAAGCCATTCCCTCTCCTCCCATCGCCGGGAGGTGCTTCCCCTCGGCGCGTCGTCCTCAGAGGTTCTTGGGTCAGAGCTGGGGGTTGGTTGCCCGTCGTGGGCTTCTTGTTCTTGCTCGACTTGAGGCGTTCCACGTGGGTTCCTCCGGGGGAAGGTGCTGGGTTGGCAGAGGTGTCACCATCCTCAGATCCGTCACCTGGAGAGGTTCCAGGACTCCTGGAGACCTGACGAGGGGTCGGGTGGCTGCAGGACAAAGGTCTCCAGGGGGCTGAGAGGGACACCAAGAACTTTGGAGCTTGTGGGAAGGCTCAAGTAGAGAGTTTGTGGGCCTGAGGTTGGCTCCTGGCAGCTGGGGCAGGGGAAGAACTTTCAGCTTTTTTCTTGCTCTCAAGGGTAAAAATTTCCACTGGGGTTGGGGAGGTTCTGCCCGTGCTGGTTGGGATGTGGATGGGGTGGTTGGGATGTGGATGGGGTGGTTGGTTGGGATGTGGATGGGGTGGTTGGTTGGGATGTAGATGGGGTGGTTGGTTGGGATGTGGATGGGGTGGTTGGTTGGGATGTGGATGGGGTGGTTGGGATGGTTCCCCAAGAAGCCTGATGGGACATTGTGTCCCGACCTTCCTGGGGCTGGAAGTTTTTGGTTTCTCTCAAAAAAAAGACATTTTGGGGGTTTTTTTTTGGGGAGGAGAGGTGCCTGAAGTTCACCTTTGAGAAAGGAGCGACTGGAGCCACCAAAGAGTTGGTCTGGAGGGAGGTTTGCTCCAACTCAGCCTTTGGCCAGCACGCCGAGGCGAAGGACCTTGGGAAGTGAAGCTCCTGGTGTGAGGGAAGGGCAGGAACCACAGACCCATCTCCTTTTCATTTGCATCTTTTTCTTTCAAAAAAAAAAAAAAATTACCAAAAACCTCCTGGACCCAGGTTTGGGGTTTGGGGTGGGGTTTTTTGTATCTTTGTGTGTGTGTGTGTTTTTTGTTGTGTTTTTTCTTTCAAAATCATCCTTTTTTTTGTTCAAATATTAAAAAAAAAAAACAAAACAGGCAGGGAATTTTAAGCTTTTCCCATCTTTTCCCAACCAGTTCCTCACGTCTGTGCTGGTGGTGGGTGTTTGGAGTGGCTTTTCCTCCAGATTGTCAATGAAATGCCATGGTGACAGCTTGCTGGCCCATCAAGCTGGTCGGGTTACTCCCTTCTTTATATAATTAAAAAAAAAAAAAAAAATCAAAATACAGAATCTGCTTGAATTAATTAGGAATGAAACGAGTGGGTTTAGATCTTGGTATTATTATTTCCCATCATTTTCTGTGCACCCCAAGTTGGGACACAACAAGGAGACCCAGAATATGTGTTTGGGGCCTCAACTGGTCCCCAGCAGAGAAGAATTTTAGGTGCTGGTGATGGTGGAAATGAAGGTGAACCTTTTGCCCAAATCATATTTTATGTGGCTGTGTTTCTACTTGGAGTTGTCCTCTCCTGGGAAGGGTTTGTGTGCTGGTTGACCTTCTGGAGGGATAAAAATCAGAATTCCTGGCAAGGGAACAGCCTCAGCAGTCCAAAATGAGGATTTATTCTTTTCTTTTTGGTTTTTTTTTCCAAGTATTGGTTGCCAGCATCCTTGTGGGGCAGAGAAGGTGAATGGGCAGCAGACATTTCTCACTGATTTCATTGTAGAAAGTGGGGATTAAAAAATAAAATAAAATTGAATCACTGTCTGCGTAAAAGGTTTTTTTTTCATAATACAACAGAGGAAAGATTTCTGTGAATTGGATAAAGGGAATTTTGTTGCAGTGGGAACTCCTGGACAAGGGGAAATTCACTGTAATCTCAGCTCTCCTGATTTTAAAAAAAAAAAAAAATTAATTAAGATTTTTTTTTTTTTTTTAACAATTTCCACTTCTCTGATCCGCCGCTAAGCTCCTTGTCCTTTTCCAGAGGACAATTAGTCTGGGAAAAGTGACAATGCTCAGCCCCAGAGTGACAGGAGGTCACCGTGAAGCAGAGTGGCTTTGAAATTGGGGCATATTCTTGTCGAATCGGTAACAATGCCTTTGCCAGATGAATTTCAAGGCTCGCTGAGCCCCGTCGCCTGCGCTCTGCTCCATCCTGCCAAGACCAGACATCTCCTCCTCCTTTTGCCTTCTTGATTCGCAGCTGAATTATTGATATTTTTATTTATTATTAATGATTTTACTGCCGCTTCGTGGTTTCAGCCAAGCTTTTGATGTACAAGTGGGAAGGTTTTGTTAAACCTTGGTCTTGTTTTTGTCTAAGGTATTGAAGGTGCTGTCAAAAAAGAACCTTTTATGGTACCTTTGAGTCTTTAAATTTATTTAGTATTATTTGATTTTTTTTTTTAAATGAACTGGGGGTTCTTCTTAGTACTCAAAATCCGGGCCACTTCAGGTTCATCCAAAAATTGGGTGTTTCTTGCCACGCAGGTTTTTCGAAGGTCGCGTTGACCTCCGCTCACCTCTGAGCTGAGAAGTTCTGGAGTTGTGGGGAGGAGTGGAAGTGGGAGGGAGACAGACAGGCAGCTCATCAAAATAAGAAAAGAAAGCTTTTAAATTGCTTCACTAGAAGAGTTAATCACTCGTGCCCACGTCGCTGACGGGTTTTTAGTCATTATTATTTTTTTGGGGGGGGTGGCATCGAGTCTTTGAGTTTTTGGAGGTGTGTTTGGCTTCTTCTGTTTCCTCTGGCTGTGAGGGAAAGAACATTTATTGGCTGGAAAATATCTTCTGGGTCTGGTTGAGCCAAGTCAGTGGCTTTATGTCGAGCTCCGGGCGTGGTGGCTGAAAAATGCACCGAAAAATGTGGTGGTGGTGGGGAGATGAGGGGCTCAAAATGCCCCCAGAAGGAAATTTTCAGGGGGAATTGGTGTCTTCATGGACAAAGTGTGTGGAAAATGTCTTTGTATCCCAGTAGAGTGGTGATTAACTTCAGCTTTGACTTCATAGAGCTGGAAGGTTCAGCCTTGGTTTCATCTTGGGAGATCTTCCACCTTCATGAGAAGTGTCTCTGGTTGTGGTACTCAGACTGGTTTTCCAGGTCACCTTCATGGTCAGAAATGTTTTGTTTTCGCCTCGTTTTACCATCTTTGAAGGACTTGAGGTGGGGCTTGGTCTCCTCTCCCGTGGAGCAAGTGGTAGGACAAGAGGAAACGGCCCCAAGTTGTACCAGGGGAAGTTTAGGTTGGGCTTTAGGAGAAACTTCTCCACTGATCCGTCAGCCCTAGGGGTGTTTAAAAATGCTGTAGTTGTGGTGCTGGGGGACAAGGTTCAGCACTGGGTTAATGGTTGGGCTTGGAGTTCTTGAAGGTCTTTTCCAACCCAAACAATGTGATGATTCAGGTCAGGCCTGAAGCCAGAGAGAAGCGGGAATTGGCCTCGGTGACCTTTGGAGGTCCCATTCCAACCTAAATCCACAACAGCTGTTGGACCAGTCGTGTTGGGAAATGGGAATGAGGGGAAAAAAAATGCCTTTTGCTGGGTGGTTGCCTGGCTGTGCTGGTCACCAGCCAAGTCTGGACAAAGAGGTCGTGGAACTACAGGAGCAGAAAATCTGGTGGGACAAACGGTGTCCCCTGGCCAGGACCAGGGCTGCCCCCAGCCCAGTTGGTGGCTCCTGCTGGGAAACTGGTTCATGTCCTCTCGATGGGCAACACAGGGAGCAGGAGACCTCATTTGTCCTCAGAACCAAATGGTGATTGAGTTGTTTGTGTTGGAAAAGCCCTTTGTGGGCCTGGAGTCCGACCGTTGACCCTTCACTGCCTCCATGGCCCTCAGTTCTTGGGGTGATTCTTCTTCCCCTGATGTCTTCTCTTGGACATTGTCCATTAAATCTATTTTAAGATTGAATGGTTTTTAAGATTAAAAGACATTTAATATATTTCAGAAGAGACTTAAGAAGACATCAAATATATTTTAAACGGGGGAGAGGTTGTGCATTTGGAATCGTTCTTTCCCAGTGGCCGGGCACGTGGCAGCTGGCACTTCCACAAGAAGCTTTTTTTACTTTTTCTTCCCCCCCCTTTTTTTTAATCCACATTCCTCCTTTTCCTAGCTGGAATTCGAGGCCCTTCCTACCTCTCAAATCACAAATTCCTCAACCCACAGGAGGGCAGATCGCTTGCAGTCGATTCACACAGAGAGAAAAACCAAAAACCTAGAAGAGTGTTAAGAGATTATTACAAAGCTGCAGATTTTGCTGTCACGGTACATTTTATTTTATTTATTTATTTTTTTTTTCCCTCTCTTCTCCTTTTTCTCTCCCCAAACCCCATTTGCATAAGTGATGCTAACCCGGATCATCAGCGTGAAGTTGTCTGGAGCTCCGGCTGCTTCGTGCTGGCTTTATGCATTATTTAAAACTCCAAATAAGTCTTTTTAGTTTTGTATGATTAGTTTGGGTTGGTTTTTTTTATTTTTTTTTCGGGGGGTGGCCTAAGGTGGTTTAAATAATCCTAATTTAAGGTAAATTTTGAGCAGCTGACCGAGGAGCTGAATTTATGGCTATTTTCTTCTCCGGCTCCGCTGCCAGCGCACCAACGAGCCACTAAATAGCAAAGTTTTAATTTTTATCATTCTTTTTACTTATTATTTTGTTCATTTCTTTTGACTTCTTTTTCCTTAATCCTTTGAATTCCCTGGAGCAGCAGGATTCCCTAAGGTTGGAGGTTTCTCTTCCACCTTCTTGTGGCTTTCCCAGAGTTATTTGCCCAAGAAGGAGAACCAGCACCAAGAGTTCCTTTTTTTTTTCCTTTTTTTTTTTTTTTTTTCCGCCGGGTGGTAGATGAGACAGTGGCCACTCCTGCTTTGCCTTGAGGGGGGTGGTTTGACCAAGGTCTTGACCCAACACGTAGAAGAACCTTTGCCTCTGACTCCTTTATTGTGGCTTCTTTCCCTTTTGCCTTTTCCTTGTGGTACATTTTGCCTTAACCCCCCCCAAAACGCCTCATTTCCTCACTTGTGGATGAGGAGCAGAGCTTTCCCACCATGCTCAAATATTTGGGGCTATGATTTCCCACCATCCCTAAATATTTGGAGCTGCCACGTCCCACCGTGCCTATAAATATTCCAGGATCCATCAGTGCTCTGGTTACAGCTCAGGTCTCAGTGTTGGTCTTCAGGTCAAGTTTTAAACCCCCTCCCACATTTTTCTCCCATTATTTTTTAGGACTGATGTGATCTGTTGGATTTTGCTTTTTTTTTTGTCTCTGCCTCGAGGGTGGCTGGGCTCAGAAATGACTTGCCTGGGGAGGAAAAATGGAATGCCAACTAAAAATAGAATGAAACCAAGTAAAAATAGAATGGAATAAAAAAAAATAGAATGGAATATAAAGAAAAAATAGAATGGAATACAAAGAAAAAATTGAAATTTTTTGCTTTCCTTCGATTTTACTCCTTTTCCTCTTCTCTTCTTTTTTTTTTTTATTTTTTATTTTTTTCTCCTTCAAACACTCTTCCCTGAGTCACCTCCCCTCAGATCTGAAGTGCAAATGCTGTTCCAGCAGAGGAAGGGTTGGGGTTTCCCCAGTCCCAGGCCCAATCAGAAAAAAATCAGTGCTAATAAAGGCCCCAGGATGGGAAAACCAAATAAAAACCCAAACGCTTTTTCCCCGAGCTAATCTACCCACAATTTGCTCCCAAATTCCTCTTCCAGGAATATTTTTCTATTAGCTCAGGGCTGGCTGTGGTTTTCCAGCTCATTCCCAGCAGCTCATTTCATCATTTCTTCTCCCAGTTTAGCGCCCACACCTCACTAATTAGCCCAAACCTCACTAATTAATGGAGTTCCTTGGCAGCCCCGGGGGCTTCAGGCAAATATTTGGCTGAGATGGGTGGGGGGAAAAGAAGGGGGGTGGTGAAAAATGGAGGTGTTGGAATTGTTTGAGTGGCATTTACAGGGCTCAGTCCTCCTCCTGGGCTTAATTAGCAATTAAATCTGGGGGTTTGGCATCAACGTTATTGATGTTGCTTGTGTGTGTCCCACTGAAAGGGGGGAACTTTCTCTGCCAGTTTATTAATAATGTTAAATAAGAATGAAAATGAAATATTCAAGAGAATTAAATATTAAATGCGATTGGATGGGAAATGACAGGGAATCAAATAATATCAAATGTTGAATAAGAAATAATCTGGGATGAGGGATAAGAAAGAGAAGGAAATCGTGTCAGAAAGGAAATAATAAAAATGAGAAATATTGTCAACAAAGAAACGACGAAAATAAGGGCTGCTAAAAAATCCAGACTGCTAAAAAGAAGAATTACTAAAAAGAAATAATACAAAAAAGATAAATAATACCAAAAAGGAAATGAAAATAATAAAGAATAACCACCTTGGTTGGTTTTTTAGCAAGATAAAAATAACTCAAAAAAAAAGTGGAGAGAAATAATATGACAACGAGCAGCCTGGAGGTTGGAGAGAAGATTAAAAAGTCAGCATTTTGGTTTTCTGGGTTGTTTTTTTAAGATGAGGTTGGGACTTGTGGGAGTTGGATACCAGGACGAGGAGGAAAAGAACCTGGTGGGAATACCCAAGAATTGGCATTTTGATCTCTTTGAAGGTTTTTTTTGCTTTAAAATGGAAATCAGCCCCGTCTGCAGAGAGGGAAAGCTGCTGGGGTTGTCCTGCTTCTGATTTGTGGGGGTTTTGGGGTTTTTTTTGCTTTATTTCTTCCTTGGGAGGATGTCACTGTGTGGGTGGTGGCCCTAAGGTTGGTTTTTTTGGTTTTGTGGGGTTTGTGGTTTGTTTTTATTTGTTTGTTTGGTTTTCTTGTGTGTCTTTTGTGTGTGTTTTGTTCTTTTAAAATCATATTTTAAAGCTCCAGCTCCAACTCTCCTACATAAACTGCTTCAATTCTCAGTTGCCCCCAGAGCTTTGGGAAGGCCCAACGAGGAGAAAGAGGCTTAAAAATGAGACCTGGGAAGCCTCAAGCAACATGGCAATGCTGGGATCAAACCAATTCCATGAGGATCCAGCTGGTTTGTCATGGAGAAGCTTCCAGCAGCCTTAAACCACCAGGAAAATGACCCAATTTTAGTTTTCCTTCTTTTTTTTTTCTTGGTAGTCTGGGCAAAGCCGGGCACGCTGTGAATTGAGTCACTTTAAGAGGATTCAGGATGGTGAAATGTGGCTCATTCAGCCAGACACGGTGACCCTGGGGGGGTTGGGAAGCTTCTGCTCTGCTACGGTGAATCTCAGTGTCACTTTTTCAGATTTTTTGGTTTTTTTTTACTCACTGGACTATAATCCTCCCCTAAGGCCCCTCAGAGCTGTAAGATCATGCCTAAATCTCAGGTAATTTTTTTTTTTTTCCATCTCCATTTCCCAAAAGGAGCCATTTGCTTTTGTCTGGATGATTTTGGAGGAAAAATAATACATAATAATAATACTACTACTAATAATAATCTCTTCACTGTTCTGCATCTCAAAGGATATTTGGTTTTTAACAAGAAGACTCTGAATCCTTTCCTTTTCCCCGGGTGTATCCTGCATCTTTTCAAGTTGCATTCTTGCCTGGGTAAATGGTCCTTATTTCTCCAGTTCAGTTTCTTTCTTTTCAGCTGTTTGCAAAGGTTTTTACAAAAGCTGATTCACTGCCCTAACACAATAGTCACTGCCTTTTAGGGGGTGGTAAAATGCACCTGGAAAACTCAGCCTCTAAAAACACCAATTTGTCAAATCCTCCTGAAAAAGAGTCTGTCAAAGCAGAGGATTGGGGTTTTTTCTTTACATATTTATTGTATTATTATTAAAAGCCTGCCAAAAGGCCTGCCAAATATTCATGTGTGAGTGAATATATATATATATATACATATATATATAAATAAATTTATATGTGGCTCAAGCTGGATGGGTGCAGTTGGCAGCTGGATCAGTGAAATGTGTGAGGGAATTTGAGGGATTATTTTTCCCCTTTAATTTCCCCTTTTAATTTCCCCTCTCTCTTTCCCCTTTTAGTTTTGACCCCATTTCCCTTCCCCTTTTTTCCCCCTGACTTTTCCACCTTTTAGTTTCGCCTCCCTTTTTTCCCCCTTTTCATTTCCTCTCCCTTTTCCCCCCCTCTTACTTCTCCCCCTTTTTAATTCCCTCCCTCTTCATTTCCCCCCCTTTTAACTGGGATTGAACATTTGACGCTCTGGGCCCATGGAAATGTCACCAGAGGGAGAATTGTCGCCACCAGAAAGAAGGTGACTTGCATTTTGGGGGGTTTGTGGGTTGCTTTTTGGTTGTTTTTTTTTTGTCTTTGCTGAGCTGGCTGCCGGGCAGGTTGGGAAATGCCTCGGGCTGCACATTTCCTGCTGAATTAATGAGTGTTCAAACCGTGAGGCAGAGGTCGTTCATCACGGGTTGGGAAATGATGAACAAGTGGAATTTAGGAAGGTGGAGAAGTTTCCCTGAGCTCAGCTGGGGGTTCAACACCACCACCCCTCCCCACCTCCACCAACCATGGAGACTGAGCTCACCCTGACCAAAATTCACATTATTTGCATTGCCCAATGGGGAGATGGAGGAGTTGGTCTGCTGAAGGCATCTCAGCTCTTCTCATTCTACATTAATTCCTACATTAGTTCCTAATTTTCTATCCCCTTCTTATGGCCAAACCAACCAGTGAGGGGATGCCAGAGGTTTTTATTTCTTTTATTTTTAGGTGTCTGCTCTCTTCTTCCAGATTTTCATGGCTTTGTGTGTTCTTCTGCATCTTGGCCTTTAAATTCTGCTCTAGGTTCTTCTGAATCTTTCTCGGCCTTGAAATTCTGCTTTTATTCTTCTGCATCTTGGCCTTTAAATTCCACCCAAGGACATGGAATTGTTTGTCAAGCCTTTAAAAAATCCCTAAGAGAAATTTCCTTCTCTTCAGACCAAGAATTTTGAGACCGATGGGTTGTTTTTTGTGTTTTATGTTTTGGTTTTGTTTTTTTTGAAATGCTTTGAAATAATTCCTCATAATTTCTTCCCTTTCCTGATGTGCCCATGTAGCTGTTGGCTCCTGTGACCTGTGGAAGTGTAGATTGCAATTAAGCAAAATGAACAAAGTACTCCATGTCGAGGAGCCACAACACGGCCACGAGTGAGCTGGAAATTGTCACTCCCAGCAGTGACATCTTGACATGAATTAACCTTCCAGTGAACTCCCATCACTGGGGAAACGACTCTAAAGCAAAGCAAGAGACGATGGGAACAAAATCCCCCTGTGCAGTCCTTGCAGGAGGCTGCTGGCAGCATTTTTAGGATGGAAATGTCCATTTTTTTCATATTTTTGGTTGTCTGGCCACCTCGTTCCCCACCAACACACCAAACCCTGGGAGACCCACAGGACTTAGAGGGATTGGGATGATATTTTTGGCATTTTTTTTCCTGCTTTTGGACAACCTGACTTGACAGTTTTTGGTTAATTAATAGATTAGAGATGTCTAGGACCGAGACAGACTCCAGCCTATAATCTTCCTTCTGTTCAGACCAGAGGTTTGAGCCTGTGTTCCTCTGGCTACAGCTTTTCATTCCTAGAGAAATTCTCTTTTTGGATGGTTTCAAAGAGCTCCTCTGAAGATGATGTTGAGCTTGGCTGCCCTTCCATCCCTTCAGGTCACCCAATCCTTGGAGCTGCTGCCCCGTTGTCAGCCCTGAGCTCAGGAGGAGAACATCAACCCTTCCTTTCGGGTTGGATGCTCCCTTCCCCCTCCCCCTGACCGTGTCTGGATTTCAGCTTCTGGAACAGGCTGAATATTTTCTTTAGAAATTTCACATTTTCACCACGCTGGGGAAACGTGGGGGAGGAACGGAACACCCGCCACAAAGCTCAACCCAAAAGGAACATTAAACAAATAATAGAAAAGACAAAAAGCTGCTGGGGGAGGATGACTTCAAACATTTCCCTTCTTATTTTGGAAAAGGAAGAGCGTGCCCCACCAAGGCACCATCATCCAAACCCCGCTGCCTTCCCACCAGATTTAATCTGAATCACGTTCCTGGTGGATTATTTCAGTTTAATCCTCCTGTGATCACTTCTAATCCCACTTTAAGTGGCTGCAAATCAGGATTAGCTGACTCCACTCAGCCACGGTGACTGAACACCTTTTAATTCTCACCCAAATCACCCCCTGGGGGATTTATTTTGCTTTAACTCCCCCCAAAGTTAAAGCCAATTAGTTAATGCCAGAAGAGGCATTATTGCCTGGAAACTTTGGCTTAAAAAGGAGCAGGAGAAGGAGGAGGAAAAGAAGAAGGGGGAGAAGAAGAAGGGGAAGGAGAAGGAGAAAGAGGAGGAGGAAGAGGAGGAGAAGGAGGAGAAGGAGGAGAAGGAGAAGGAGAAGGAGAAGGAGAAGGAGAAGGAGAAGGAGAAGGAGAAGGAGAAGGAGAAGGAGGAGGAGCTCTTACTATGATTTTAGTTTATTAATTTTTATTATTATCATTATTTTAGTGTGGGGGTTTTGGTTTTGGGGTTTTTTTTATGGTGGGTGGGGTTGATGCCCAGTTCCAATTTCACTGGAATAAGGTGTTTAAAGGACAGTCTGATGTCTCACAGCAGCCTGAGAGGGCACCTGCAGCTAATTTCTAGATGATATAACCTGGTGGTGTTGAGATCCCCTTCACTTTTTTTCTTTTTTTCTTTTTTTCTTTTTTTTTTTTTTCCTCTTTTCTTTTTTCTAGGCATGGGTTTGGCCTCAGATAAGGCAAAAGGAGTTTAAAACAGCAAGGATAAACCCATCTTTAGCTACAAACATTCATAAACTGCATTCCCTGATTAAACAGGAGCCGGAGCCGCTCGGCAGAGCTCTTCCCCTTTCTAAAAATATTTTTGTCTCCAAGCGCTGTCGCTTCAGGAATTTCTCCAGTGGACAAAAAAAAAAAGAATAAAATAAATAAATTAATAAATAAAATTCCTCGTAGCAACAGCAGAGCTCTGCAGAGAAGGGGGAGGATTCATGAAATGCTGTTTTTTGGTTTGTTTTTTTTTTTCAGCCTCGTGCTCAAAAGGGGGTGTTTTGGGTTTGGGTTTGTTTTTTGGTGGTTTTTTTTTTTGGGGGGGGGGGGTTTAGTGGTTTTTTTTATTGCTGGCGTTGTAAAGACAAGCTGCCTCCTCCTGTAGGGGCCAAGGAAATACAAAGAATCAGAGTTACAAAACCAGGAGTTAATTGTTCCCCGTAAATTGTCTGGGCTCCTGCAGGGTGGGTTATGTGCTCCAGCAGCAGGAAAGGTTTTTCTAATCCAATTCAAAACGTTTGTGGGTTTAAAAAAAAACCAAACAACACAACCAAAAACCAACCAAAGAAAAAACAAACCTTTAAAAAAAAAAAAATCAACAAAAAATTAAAAAAAAAGATTGCAACCCCCTTCCCCACAAAAAAAACCCAAAAAGCAGCCAACACCACCCAAAATAACCAAAAAAATCCCCAGCAAAAAGGCCACAAAAACGTGAATCACAGGTTCTAGTTTGCTGTTTTTTTTTTTTTAATTAAAACATAAAATCCTCTTCCCCCCTTGGTGTTTCATTCCAGTTGCACACAGAGGTCTGGAGGCTGAGGGGCTCTCCTGATTGGCTGCCCTCCATCTCCTTCAAGATAAATTCAGATTTAAGCCTGAATTCTTTATTGGTCCTTTTGGGAGTAAATTTTGCATTTCAGTGATTTTTTTTTTTTTTCTCCTTCATCTTTATTTTTTTAATATTTTTTATTTCTCCCCTCTCTTCCTTTAGTGCTGCTGGAGGACTCCAGAGATGATGATGGAGATAATGATGATTATCAACCCCAAGATGATGATTTTAATCATATTTGCAGGACACAAACTCAACATTTACACTCCACCCTCTCTATTTCAGTCCCTTTTTTGCATTGGGTTTTTTTTTTTTTGGAGGATCAGGAACGTTTTGTGTTTCCCCTCCAGGGGTCAGAAAAAAATTTCTCTTTTTGAGCGTTATCGGGGTTTTTTTTCCTCTCCTTTGAGCAGCTGCTGGTGTGATTTTAGAGCCTCCTTCCCTTTCTGTTAAAAGCTGCAGATCTCTCCAAATGTTTGTCCATCTGTCGCGCCGGCGCCACTCGAGTCGTCCTGTGTAGGAAGGGGGGAGGGGGGGGAATATAATTAAAAAATTAATGAATCTCTCGATTCTGTAACGCTCCAATCCGTGCTGGAGCTGGGGAGGTCTCAGTGGTCAGAAGTTTGGGGGTGACTGGCACGGAATTTGTGATTTCCACAAGGAGAAGAGGAGCCTTTGAATTATTGTTATTGTCTAATGAAATGGTTAAATTGGATTTTGGGAGGGAATGGTGGTAATTGGTGGTGTTCAGTTGGTTGCAACTTCGAGGAGCTTGGGTTTAAAAAATTTATTCTTTTGGTTTTGGTTGACTTTTTGTTTTTATCGTTCGATTTTTTAAGAATTCTTTTTCATTTTAATGGTGAGACTCAATTATTTAATGGTGGAACTCAATACACTCTTTGGACCCGATGGTTGAATGGTTGGACCCGATGATCTTAGAGGTTTTTTTTCCAACCAGAACAATTCTGTGCAGAGCAGAGTTGGAGGACAACCTGAGAGGTTGTGTTGTGGCAATCCCAGGATTTAATTTCCAGAAGTTCTGGACCCACCCCCTTCATTTTTGGGGCTGTGGAGCTGAATCTCTGGCGGATGAGGAGAAAACCCAAATTTGCAATTGCCACAGAGGCTCGGGGGTACTTTTCAAAGTGGAATTTTAGGAAGGAAAGAGGCTGTAAAGACATTTTCTGTCAGGTTCATTTCTTGTCGAGATCTCCCACCCCCTGACAAATGTGCTTTTTCTTTCTTTTCTTTAATATATATATAAATTCCTCTAAAACCCCCCAATTTCGCGGCACCCGCGGCTTTCGGATTTTCCAGCATTAATCAGGGAAGGAGCTCCCACTTCAAGAAGCTAACAGAAGAACTTGTGAGCTGGGAGGGAAGGCAGAGGTGGGAAGCTTTGTGCAATTGTTCCAAACATACAATTTAACAGCAACAACACCAAAAAAAAAAGAACTCCACGCTGAGGGGTTTAGGAAGTGTCTTTGGGAACCGCTGCTCGCCGGGGAGGGGGAATCTTGGCTTTGGGAGATGGTTTCAGGAGCTGAGGATGGATTTGGGGGGTGGTGGGGTATTTTTTTTTTTTGGTTTTTTTGGTTTTAAATTCATCCCAGCTCGAGGCAGAGAAAGTGGGAGGTGATGGGGAAACACTGAATCCCATCTGGATCTTTGTGCTGCCAGAGCAGAGCCTTGGCGAGCGCCGTTTGGGTTTTGTGGCACTTGGGAAGGTCCCAAACCCATTGGAAGGACCTTGTTGACCATCAGGAGGTTGGCATGGGCCCCCTGCTCAATATATTCCAATTAATTAAAACTAAACAAGTCGGAAGGTTCCAGTGAAGCCCTCAGATGGGGGACTAAGGTTTAAGTGTAGGGAAAAATAGGGAAGTTTAAACAAACCTTCTTATTCCAAGGATTACATTTTGGGCCCCTACAGAAGGGGGTAACTTGATTGGTTTTGCACTGGCTACAGGTGAAAGGACACAAAGGCCAAAAAAAATAAAGATCCCAGATAAGAAATGACGGTATTTCAGGTGATAAATAAATAAAAATAAATTTAAATCAATCAATAAATAGTGAAATCACAGCGGTAGTGGATTAAGGGTTGGATTTGATGATCTCAGAGGTGCTTCCCAACCCGGATGACTCGGTGAAATTAAAAAAAAAAACAAAAAACAACAACCTACTTTAAAATAAATTTAAAATATAGCTTGATGTTCTGTTGCTCTCAGCTCCCTCACCCAGAGCTGGGAAGGAGGAGAGGGATTCAGATTGCCCTGAAATCTGAAATCACCAATTTTTGAGCCGCTGACTGTGGAGTTGGGGAAGGAAGAAATATTTCTGTAAGGAAAGGGAGATGTTTTTTGATGCAACCCACTCTCCTCATCTTGAACCAGAGGTGATTTTCATCTGAATATGATCCTTTTGTTAACAGGCTGTCTACAAATACTATCATTTCTTTGTCAGAGTAATGACACAGCTGCCTGCCTGCGTACCGGGCGTGCAATTTGCTGCCTGTTGGAGCCTGACTGGTGGGAAGGGTGGTGGCAGGGGATTTATAATGAAATTATTGTCTGCCAGCTTTGTTAGGAGTGTCACCGAGTGTAAAACATCTTTGGGGATGGTTAAAAAGGGGAAGGAGAGGAGCTGGGGAGCCTTGGCGTGGAGCATCTCGCAGTGGCGGGAGGTGGACACCTCCTCATGGAGCGTTTTGCTTCCTGAAAATCCCACTTTTCCCTCTTGCCTGAGGGCAGAGCTGATGCCTCAGGAGTTCTTTTTCAGCAGTGTCACAACCCCACGGGGATTCAGGGGTGACTCAAAGCCACCAGTGCTCCTGAGTCACCTGCAACTTCACCTTATGTTCAGCTCGGTGGGGTCTTGGCCTGAAGTCAACACCGTTGGGTTGAGGTCATCGAGCACCTGGGGCTGAGACTTTTGCTGACATTTGAGGAGAAAGAGTTGGTGGGAAGTTGTTTCCAAAGCTCTGATGGGCAGGCAGACCCAGCTGGTGGCTCTACAAGAAGGAGAAGTTCCTCCTCTCCAGCACTTGGTGGTCCCTGATGGAAACTTGATGGAGCTGTGATGGGAAAACCTGAGTCTGGGAGGAGGTTTCCTGGTGGCCTCAGCAGGGTTGGGTTTAAGGTTGGAGTCCAGGCTCAGGGGAGGGTGATCCCAAAGAGCAGGAATTCCAGGGAAAGCCTCTGGGATTCTTGCAGCTTTTCATGTTTTCCTCACCTGAGGTTCAGCTCAGCCGAAGGTGGAATTGGGCACACAGAAGAATTCCTTGGCCTGAGGAGAGGAGGGGGTGATGCCAGGGAGATACAACCCGTTGGATTTTACACCTCGTTAATCCCATGTCTGGGTGGGATGTGCTGGGACTTGGTGGTGGGATGTGCTGCAGTTCACAATCAATCTTCAATGAATGGAGCAAGGCTCCTAATTGCAGCTATTGGTGGTGTCTGAGTAACCTCTGAGGAGGAGACACAACATGTATCAGAGGAGTAAACCTGAAGTAGCATCTCCTCCAGGCACCAGGAGCTGCTCTGTCCTTAAATAAACCATCAATATCTGTAATTAACTCCCTGCTCTTCATCAAGGACATCTTCAGGAGACATCAGACCATTCATCAACACCCCCCACACCCCCAGGAGCTTTTTTTGTGTCCTAAATCCCATCACGACTACTTCAGCCTTTGTGGCTCCAGTTCAGGATTAGGGGCAGAAAAAAAGTGGCCATGACCAATTTGGGCCTTTGAGGGAAGGAAGAAAAAGGGAAGGAGTGCAGATATTCAACAAATAAATCCCTATTTATTTAGTCTTTCAGTGGTCACTGTCCTTTAGATCCCCTGAGACTTTCCTCAGCCTGTAACATGCTCTAAAGCTGAGGGAAAGGAATGGTAAATTTATTATTTTTATTTTTTTTTAATTAAAAAAATGTATTTTATTTGTGCCACCTGCTGGTGATGAAGGGAAAAGCAAATGAAGTCACTTGGAAAAAAAATCCAAGGGAAAAGGAGAAGTATTCTGTCTTTTTGATTAATACTAATATTAAATTGTTTGGTTTTCCCATTACATTATGAACTAAATTTTTAAAAAGGGAAAAAAAACCCCACAAGAGCCAGCCCTGGTATTAATATTAATCCAGGGAATTTGAGTTCTGAGAACTTCTGGCTGCCAGATTTGCAGCCAATCTGCTCTGCACCCAAGTGGACCTTGAGCTGCACTCAGGGAAGAGAGAAAACAGGAGGAAAAAGGAGCAAGATGCTCCTCAAACACGGCTTGGAAATGCTTCTTGCTCCTTCACAGGTGGAGCTGGTGCCACTAAATTAAGCACATTACTATTATTTATCCTTGGTAAATTAAATTTTTCCAGCACTGTGGCTAATTCTGAGCCAGAAAAAGGGTGATAAGAAAAAGCAAAAGCTGCTTTTTCTTTTTTTAATCTTTATTTTGTGTCTCCTTCTGGGGCTGCAGATGGTGAGCTCCTTGTGTGAGGAGCAGTTGCCACGGCAGTGGGACCAGCACAAAAAAAAAAAAGAAAAGAAAAAGAAAGCCACAGTTGGAACACACCAAAGTGTGGCCAAGAGATTTCATTTGGGTTGGGTTTGAGGTTTGTTTTTTTTTGGCAAAGCTTGGGATGGATGAAACATTCAGGTTGTGAGGAGGGTGGAAGAAATTCAGTCTCAAATATCTCCTTCCAGCCTCTGGATGTGGCTTTTTCTGTGCAGTGGGGAGCTGAGGTTTCTTCTAGAGAGGCTCAAGTGGGATGAGCAGCTGCTGCTGCTTCATGGAGCCCCATAAAGGGTGTGGAGAAGAAAAAGGGGGAGCAGCTGCTCAAAAATAGCAGCAAGAGGTGCCATGGGGCAGGTGGAGGTGGTGATGACATCTGGTACCCTCTGGGTGTGGGGTGGCTGGAGGGGATGGCCCATACCTGAGGCAGGTGGTGATGGTGGCAGATGGGACATCATGGTGGCAGCCAGCACGTGGTCACCTGGAGAAAAACAGCAAAAAAAAAACCCAAAAAAACCAACCATGAATTCATAGAATGGGTTGGGTTGGGTTGGGTTGGGTTGGGTTGGGTTGGGTTGGAAGGGCCCCTCAAGTTCATCCATGGGCAGGGACCCCTCCCACAGCCCAGGGGGCTCCAAGCCCCATCCAACCTCCAAGACCTCCAGGGATGGGGCAGCCACAACTTCCTTGGGCAGCCTGGACTTCCTTGGGCTCCCTGGGGCAACCTCAAATTAAAGAATTTCTTCCTCATCTCCCACCTCAATCTCCCTTCTCCAAGCTTTAAACCCTTCTCCTCTTGCTCCACAAATTGACCTGGAGCAGCTCCCTTCCTGATGGAATTATTTAAATCCTGATTCATTTGGAATGATGTGACTCCATCAAGCATTTTATTTCTTTCTTTTTTTTTTTCATGAACTTTAAGCTGCAGCCACGCAGATGGCAACTGAGGGACTGAGTCAAGAAGCACCAATCCAGAGAAGATTTTTGCATTAGTTTTTTTTTTCTACAAGACTGAAATATTTTATTTTTTTTTTACTTCCTTCTGGTGAGGTGGATTGGATTCAACTGGCTTTAAAAATACGACTCAAGTACTAAATTAAAAAAATATTTCAATTTAATATAAATTTATATTAACATGTCTATATATCATCTATATCATCCTATCTGTATCTCTGTCATATTTATAGCTGTGTCAGTGTCATCTATATATCTAAATCTAAATCTAATCACTGTCTGCATCTCTAGATATTTATAGTCATATATTTATTTATATATTTATATTTACATTTAATTTTTTTTTAAATTACTAGAACAATTCCCATGCAATCAGGTGCATCCCTGGTGCTGTTTTTAGGTGAAAGTGCCACACCTGCTTCTTACCACAAATCCAGAGAATTTCCAGGAATTCCTGTCCAGGGAAAAATCCCCTTTACAAGTCACCACTGCTGAGTGTGTGAAAGTCACTGCCCTGAGCTCTTTGCTGGCTCTGAAATCCTCAGTCTGAGAGCTTCACGTTAATTATTATTTACCAGAGGGATGGCTGAAGTGAGGTGGATTGGGAGGAGTTTATTTCCTCCCAGGCAGCACTTAATCCATTAAAAATGCATTAATGTTTGCTGAGGACATGGTGAGACTGCCCAGCAGCCTTTTTTTTAAAAAAATTTTTAAAATTTTGGGCTAATTACAGACCCATTTAACCACTTGTATCAAGAAGGGGTGAAAAGATGGAGCCAGGAGAGGAAGGCTTGGGGTGCAGTGATACTCCCAGATACTTCCATCACTGGAAATTCCTTCCTGGGGGATGGCGGCGTCGAGGCCAACCTCTTTCTGGTAACAATTCCAATCAATTCCTTGGCTTCCTCTCCCTTCAGGTCTGCTCTTTTCCTTACGATGGAAAGGCTGGTTGTCTACCTACTGGTTATTAGCACAGCTGTGAAGGCCATGATGTGTCCCAAACGCTGCATGTGTCAGAACCTCTCTCCCTCCTTCACCATCCTCTGCACCAAGACTGGGCTCCTCTTCGTACCCCCCAGTATCGACCGGAGGACGGCGGAGCTGAGGCTCATGGACAACTTCATCACCACCCTCAGGAGGAAGGACTTTGCCAACATGACCAATCTCATCCACTTGACTCTCTCCAGGAACACCATCAGTCAGATCATGCCTTACGCATTTTTTGACCTCAAGGGCCTCCACGCCTTGCACTTGGACAGCAACAGACTGACCTACATCAACGAAGACCACTTCAAGGGTTTAATTAACCTCCGGCACTTGATACTCAGCAACAACCAATTAAATTACATCTCCCCGGGGGCGCTGGACGACTTCATCGAAACCATCGAAGACCTGGACCTGTCCTACAACAACCTGGTCAACGTCCCCTGGGAAACCATCGCCAAGCTGACGAACGTCAACACGGTCAGTTTGGATCACAACCTCATCGAGTTTGTGCCCGAGGGGATCTTCTCCAACCTCCACAAACTCGCCCGGCTCGACATGACCTCCAACAAGCTGAAGAAGATCCCCCCTGACCCTTTGTTTTCCAGGATCCCCGTCTATGCCAAGTCCAAAGGATCCCCCATCTCCTCCCTGGTGCTGAGCTTCGGGGGGAACCCTTTGCACTGCAACTGTGAGCTGGTGTGGCTGAGGCGTCTCACCAGGGAAGATGACCTGGAGACCTGTGCCTCTCCCCCCGAGCTGATGGGCAAATACTTCTGGTCCATCAAGGAGGAGGAGTTCGTCTGTGAACCCCCCATGATCACGCACCGCACCCCCAAGCTGACGGCGACCGAAGGCCAAAGCGTCTCCCTGAAGTGCAAAGCCGTGGGGGATCCGGATCCCTACGTCCGCTGGATCGCCCCCGATGGGAAGTTGGTCTCCAACACCTCCAGGACGGTTTCTTTTGAGAACGGAACCTTGGATATTTTGGTGACTTCTCTGAGTGACAAAGGGACCTTCACCTGCATAGCGTCCAACGCGGCGGGCGAGTCGACGGCTCCGGTGGAACTCCTGGTTGCTCCTTACCCCAACCTTGCCAACAGCACCAACTGCGAGAAGGAGGGGGAGCCCGGCCCCTCCGACATCCTCATCTCTGCCAAGTCCAGCTTCCCAAACGAGACCAAGGCTCAGCAGGACAAAGGGGTGGTGGTGGCTGAGCTGACCTCCTCCTCTGCCCTCATCCAGTGGCCTTCCCAGCAGCACCTCCCCGGGATCCGGATGTACCAGATCCAGTACAACAGTTCCGCCGACGACATCCTGGTCTACAGGTGACAACCCTGCTCGGGGAGGTTGAGGGGGGGAGTAATAACCCCAAAAAAACCAGAATCATGGAGTTCTAGAATGGGTTGGGCCATAGAATGGGTTGGGTCATAGAATGGGTTGGGCCATAGAATGGGTTGGGTCATAGAATGGGTTGGGTCATAGGGGGAGTTGGGTCATAGGAGGAGTTGGGTCATAGAATGGATTCTGCTCTGCTGAGAAAACAACTCATCAGTTTCCCCAAGTTCTTCACAAAGAATTGCTTGGAATTTGGAGGGATTCTTCCTGGCAGGAAAACTCCTGCAGGGGCGGCCATTTTGGGGTGGATCCCCAGCTGGGATTCTGCTCCTGGAGGCGCCAGGGGAAGCTGCCTTGTCCCTTTTCTACAGCTCGTTGTGTCACCCTCTGGGGGGGTGAAAAATGTGGGAGTTGATAAATCACCCCAGGAAAGGAATAATAATAATTGGTAGAGGACTTTTGGGGTGAAAATTGGTCCTTTTGAATTGCTTACAGAAGGCAGAAGCTCTACCACAACCCTGCAATTAATCATAGAATCAAAGAATGGGTTGGAAGGGACCTTAAAGCTCACCTGCTCCCAACCCCCCTGCGTGGGCAGGGACCCCTCCCACCAACCCAGGTTGCTCCAAGCCCCATCCAACCTCCAACACCTCCAGGGATGGGGCAGCCACAACTTCCTTGGGGCTCAGCACCCTCAAATTAAAGAATTTCCTCTTCATGTCCAACCTCAATCTCCCCTCTCCAAGTCTGGAACCATTGTCCCTTCTCCCCTCACTCCACCCCCATGTCAAAACCCCCACCCCAGCTTTTTTGTTGGCCAAGAAAATGGCCTAATTTGAGCCATTCCACAGGGGATAAGGAGCCCGTGGCTGCCTTCAGACTCTGCTCATTAAACTCCCGCCGTTGAGGAGTTCCCTGATTAAAAGTAATAATGCATCTGCTGCTGGGCTGCCTCTGGAGGCTCTCAAAACCCTTCCCAGACATAATTAAGTTTCATAGTCCAGTTTAATGGACCAAGCTGAAGCTGATGAGCAATCTCTTTGTTGCTAACGTTTAAGGAAACCGAGATGGAGATTTTAGTTACTTTTTACACTGATGAAATGTAATTATTTTCCTGAAAAAGACAGGGAGGAGAAGGGAAAAAAAAAGAAAACCACTAAATTCAGGGTGCCCAAGGCTGAGACTTTCAGCCTGCTTGGGTACAGCCCCACCTCCTTCTGCCAAACCTTCAGTGGCTGCTGGCAAGCACGTGTGTCCACATCTGCTTGAAATGGCCGAGGGGAAGGCACTGAGGTTGCTGGAATCCAGGTCTTCCATCCCTCCTGGGTAACCAAGGGCACGAGGTCTTTTTTTTTTTTTTCTGTGTGTTCTGGCTGCCACGTTCATAGAACCATAGAATGGTTTGGTTGGGTTGGAAGGGACCTTCGAGATCATCCAAGTCCAACCCCCCTGCATTGGCAGGGACACCTCCCACTGGAGGGGGTTGGTCAAAGCCCCCACCCAACCTGGCCTTGAATCTTTCTCTTCTGCCCCTTTGGCTTCCTCCTGGTGTTCCTGGAGAGAGTCAAGTGGATGAGATTGGTCATGTTGGCAAAGTCTTTCCTCCTGGTGGTGCTGCTGAGTTCAAAGACTTCTCCGTGTCAGCTCGGATGTTCACTGTGCTCATTTTCTCTTCCAGGATGATTCCAGCTGCTAGTAAATCCTTCTTCTTGACTGATCTGGTTGCAGGCCGCGAGTACGACCTCTGTGTTCTCGCCGTCTATGACGACGGAGTGACATCACTGACCGCAACGCGCGTGATTGGCTGCGTCCAGTTCACAACCCAGGAGGAATACAAACAGTGCCGCTCCCTTCACGCCCAGTTCCTTGGAGGAACCATGATCATCATCATTGGGGGCATCATCGTGGCCTCGGTTCTGGTTTTCATCTTCATCCTCCTCATGAAGTACAAAGTCTACAACAACCACCACAAAAACAAAGCCACGAAAGTCAACAACGTCTGCTCGCAAACCAACGGGAGCCAAAGCGGGTCGATGGCGCGATCCACTTCCAAACTCTCGGAGAGGAGGGAAAGTTTGCACCAGGAGTGCTCGGGCTCTTCCATCAAAGGCAAAACTGTGGTAGATTTGGATTGTGAAAAAGTGACTCCAACCAACACAACCTTTTTAACGGCCGAGGCGTTATCCTAATGGCCGCCGGATGGGAGGGGACACCCCGAGGGCGCTTGAAACGTTGGAATGCGAGTGGTTGTATTTTAAGCTTCACTACTATTGTCTATTTTTAAGATCAGATGGTTTAAAAGAATATTTTTTTAATCTGTATACAGTTCCTGCATTCTTAACTATTTTGTTTCAATATATTAAATATAAGTGTGTGATTTCCAAGATTTTTTTACTGGTTCTTTTGTAGCATACACCTCTGGTACCGATGCAGCAGCAGAGCTTGATTCTACAAGGTTTGGTGAAATGCACTATTTGGTCATTTGTTTACCAACCAGCAGCAAAATTGTACCTCAGGATCCTCCGACTTCCTTCCTCACAGCAAGAGTCACCTCACAGCTCCAACGGCTCCTCTCTCCAAGCAATGGTTCCTCAGAAAACGTTAACGCCGAGTTCAGCTGTTGCCATGGGGGTGTTGTGCATGTGCTGCTCAAAAAGTAGGGAAATCAGATGAGGTTCCTCCCAAAAAAAAAAAAAAAAAAAAAAAAAAAAAGGCTCTTAAAAAGGTCGTTTCAATTTTGAGAATCAACAGGAATTCAGAGGTTCCTTCCAAAAATTCCTCTTTTGTTAAAGTCGTTTCAATTTTAAGAATTACCAGGAATTCAGAGGTTCCTCCCCAAAATTCCCCCTCCCTTCAAGTCATTTCTAGTTTGAGCATTAACAATTTGGGGTACTTGTTCTGCAGTTGAGAAATTGGATTTCTTTTCCGAGTCCACCAGCAGATAACTAATTGTGTTTGTGTGCGTGCCTGTGCAACCACACCTTTATTTTTTGTTCTACCAACCTCCTGTTAAAATAAAACAGATGGTTCCACAAGGAAAAAAAAAAATTAACTTCATGTTTGGTTGCAGCACTCTGTGAAAAAAAAAAAAAAAAAAAAAAAAG
>JAAWXA010000331.1:2550-36172 GCA_038090715.1 Florisuga fusca | reverse complement strand
GCAGATGTGTCCATGGCAAGGAGGTGTCCATCTTCCCTCTGCCCTCTGGAGCTCTGGGCAATGCCCTCTGTGAGGCTGGGGAGGAGCTGACCCTCCCTTCATCAGACCAGCTCCCCCTTCTCTGCACGCAGCCACAGGCAATCCTCTTGCCTTGCTCTGTTCTCCCCGAGTGCAGCAGAAATGCTGAAAGTTTTTTGAAAATGCAGAGGCAGGTTTTGGGTCCCAGTAAAGAAGTGAATTTTTTTTTTATAAATATTTACCCTGACTTCTCTGTCTTTTCTTCCATAACAGTGCACATGACCAGAGGCATCAGATGTCCAACAGCAGCTCCATCAGGCAGTTCCTCCTCCTGGCATTTGCAGACAGGCGGGAGCTGCAGCTCTTGCACTTCTGGCTCTTCCTGGGCATCTACCTGGCTGCCCTCCTGGGCAACGGCCTCATCATCACCACCATCGCCTGTGACCACCACCTCCACACCCCCATGTACTTCTTCCTCCTCAACCTCTCCCTCCTCGACCTGGGATCCATCTCCACCACTCTGCCCAAAGCCATGGCCAATTCCCTCTGGGACAACACCGACATCTCCTACAAGGGATGTGCTGCACAAACTTTTTTCTTTCTTTTTTTGATTTCTGGGGAGTTTTCTCTCCTGACCATCATGTCCTACGACCGCTACGTGGCCATCTGCAAACCCCTGCACTACGGGACCCTCCTGGGCAGCAGAGCTTGTGTCCACATGGCAGCAGCTGCCTGGGGCACTGGGTTTCTCACTGCTCTGCTGCTCACAGCCAATATATTTTCCCTGCCCCTCTGCCAGGGCAATGCCCTGGACCAGTTCTTCTGTGAAATCCCCCAGATCCTCAAGCTCTCCTGCTCACAATCCTTCCTTAGAGAACTTGGGCTTATTGCTCTCAGTGCTTGTATTTTTATTGGCTGTTTTGTTTTCATAGTGGTGTCCTATGTGGAGATCTTCAGGGCTGTGCTGAGGATCCCCTCTGAGCAGGGAAGGCACAAAGCCTTTTCCATGTGCCTCCCTCACTTGGCTGTGGTCTCCTTGTTCATCAGCACCGGCATGTTTGCCTACCTGAAGCCCTCCTCCATCTCCTCCCCATCCTTGGACCTGGTGGTGTCATTTCTGTACTCGGTGGTTCCTCCAGCAGTGAACCCCCTCATCTACAGCATGAGGAACCAGGAGCTCAAGGCTTCCATCAGGAACTGTTTCCATGACAAATTCATCAGTGTTCTCCAGAAATGACTCTTACACCATCTGATTGACTTTTTCTTTTCTTTTTTTTTTTTTTAATTTATTTTATATTATTTATTTATTGTTGTTTTTTTTTTTAACCACTGCATTTATTTTTACTGCTGTTGTTACTTTCATTCATGGTTATATTCCTACATTAATGTTTAGACATGTATTTCTAGAACTGAGTATTTGCCTGCTTTGTCTCTCCTGGTTCTCTTAAAAAATTTGTTCAAACACTGAGTTACTCAGAGTCCTTGATTGTCCTCTAACCAAAACCATCCACTATGCTTGCCGTCCTGTCTCTCCAGTGTCTCATCTCACCCACTCAGCATAGTGTCACTTTCAAACTTGCTGAGGGTGCATTTGATCTCACTCTCTGTGTCATTGATGAAGATATTGGAATCTGACCCAGTCCCCAACACCTCCATACAAAGAAAGAATTGGCATTTCTAGACCATGAATGGCCAGGTTGTCACAGGAACAATTCAAACCCCAAAAGGTCAAGGGCCAGGCAGGCTCCTGCAGTGGCAGTGACCTCATCCTCGTCACCATTCCAGCCACCTCCCCTTGGCCTCTCCCCTTTCCCTCTGCCCCATCATGTCTCTGCTGGCAGGAGTGGGTTTGTGATGAACATTGTGTCCCCACGGTGCCCAACTGCTGACCCATCAGGCTCCTGGAGCAGAAGTGACCTCACAACCAGCATCACCATTTGTGTCCCCTGTGCCCGTCTCTGCCCATCCCCTCCCCTGACTCCTTGTCTCTGCTGGACCCCACATCCAGCAGCCAAACCCATCCCTTTTCCTGGCCTTGACTTCTCCCTGCCCGACTCCTGGGCAGAGCCAGGCTGGGACATGGCACCTTTGGGCTTTGCAGGGCCCATTTCACAGGAGACAATTTCTCCTATGATTATAAGGACCCCGTTCTGCTCCCCGTCCCTGTCTGCCAGCTCAGGAAGTGAAACCTGAGAATAACTGTTCCTTCTACTAAAGGCTGAGGCAAAGAAGCCATTCAGTCCCTCAGCCTTTTCCTCACCCTTGCTCCCTCTTTCCTCCTGCCATCCAATAAAGGACGGGGAGTGCCCTCCACCCTCCTTTTGTTGTTAATATGTTGATAGAAAAATTTATTAGGTTCTCCAATGGCAGCAGCTGGATTAATTTTACACTGAGTTTGGCCTTCGAAATTTTTTCCCTGTGAATTTTTTTCCTGACATCTTTGTAGCCCTCTGAGTGTCCTGCTCCTTTTTCCAAAGAAAATAATATTTCTTCTTTTTAATGAGTTTTAACCAGAACTTTCTTTTCATCCTTCATCACTGTTCCCTCCTGGCATGCAGGACAGTACAGAGATTCTCCTTCATCATCCTGTTATTGCTAATATAAATAAATAATAAAAATAATATGTACCTTTTTAATATTAGAAACATTTTTATTTGTCCTTTATGGAAATAGCTAGATGAAGTTCATGGTAGACTTGAGCCCTTCTAATTTTCTCCCTCCATAGCCTCATGGCACCTTCAAAGTCCCCTGCACCTTTTTTTTTAAGACCATAAACTCTCCTTTTTTCTCAAGACCATAAACTCTCCTTTTTTCTCTGAGTTGTTACCAGGTCTCTCTTTTCAGCCAGGATGGTCATTTTTCCCAGGAGTTTGTCTTACAGCGTATGGGGACAGTCTGCTCCTGTGCCTTTAATAGTTCCTTCCTGGACTTCTTGATTTCAAATCTTCCTGGACTCCTTTGCCCTTCCGGACTGCCTCCCAAGGGACTCTCTCAAACAGAAACAGAATCTGCCTACTGGAACTCCAAGGTGACAGTTCTGCTGAGCCTCCTCCTTACTTCTCCAAGAATGGAGACCTCTGTCATTTTGTGATCACTCTGCCCAAGAGGATCTCCAACCATCACATCAACCACAAGTCCTTCTCTCTTCACAAGAATCAGGTCCACTGAGGGGTTCTCCTCCAGTTGTTCTCTTACCAGAAGTGTCAGGCAGATCTCTTCTAAACATTCCAGTTACCTCCAGAACTGTTCCCTCTCTGCTGTATTTCAGCACACACCTCGGAAGGTGAAGTCCCCCATGAGAACAAGGTCTTGTGATCATAAGAATAATTGACCTGCCAACTCATCCTGGTTGGGTGCTCTAGAGCAGACTCCCACCATGGGATCTGCCTTGTTTCCCTTCCCCCTGATCCTTTCCCATTCACACTCCACCCAATCCTCCCCATGGTTCAGCTCTGGGCAACCAAAACTCTCCCTGACACACAAGGCCACCCCAGTGCCTCTCCTGCCTGGCCTATTGCTGCACAGCAAGTCGCACAAACTGCTGAAGGAGAAGGTGAATGGAGCCAGTTTGCAGAGCTGGAAGCCATCCAGCTGGCTGTAGAGACTGGGGAAGGAGAAAAGAGGACAGTGCTCCATCTCTGTAATGACCCCTGGATGGTGACAAATGCCCCGTGGGACATTGCTCCAGCAATGGGAGCAGAGCAACTGGCAGCATCTGGGCTGCTTCACCCTGGCAAGATGCTGTGTCCCATCCATGGAACCTCTTTGTAAAAGTCCATCAGGTACCTGAGAGTTGGGCCCCAGAAGAATATCCAGAGAACAAGCAGGTGGGTCAGGCTGCTAAGGTCAGTGTGGCTCAGGTGCATCTCGACTGGCAAGATAAAGCTGAATTATTTTATAGCTTGGTGGGACCATCAAATCCATCCAGGAACAGATGAAACACACAGATGGGGTCATGAGGGAGGGGTGGACTGAGCATGGATGTTGTTGCACAGCTGATCCGTGAATGTGAAACATCTGCTGTAATCAAGCACACCAACTTGATCTCTAGGTAGTATTCATAAAGAGTTATTTAACCCTGAACAAGGTATAAACCATACTCAGGGCCATGTTGGTTCCTGCTTATGGGATAGTACATGTTTTGGCACCTCAAGCATAGTATAAATTTTTAGAACTTCAACCAGTGTAATTAGCAAGAGGGAGAATGAGAAGATCAGGAATGATGTCCCCTCCATAAAGGAGAACAAGGGAAGAAAACATTGGAAAATTTATGGACTGAGATAAAAGTATTAAAATTATTGCAGTAAGATACATTAAATATTAATAAAAGCTTTTATTCTAATGCTACTTCTAATAATTATAGGACTAAAAATGGAATAATAAGGAAACATATTTGCTTTACTTTCCTCTTCCAGCAAAGAGGGAAATTTCTGCAGTGCCTGAGTGCAGCAGTTCTCTAAGGGAGATGGGTGGGGAGCTGGTGCAAAGGAGCTGTAACATCCAGCTGCAGCCTGCAGGGGACAAGTCTGATGGGAGGAACAGATATAAAAATATAAAACTTGGAGAGGAAACAGAGACAATTTTCCAATGCCACATTGCCACCACCACTTGTCATCTCTGGCTGGCAGCTGGCACTTGTTCAGCACCTCCACGTGGCACTGTGCTGCCAATACCCCACCCCTGTGTGACCCCCAGAGCAGTGCCTGGTGGGACAGCCTGACCTTTTCTTGGCCTCAGCTCGAGACTATTTTCATTTGGATTCCCTGGCCCCCACCTCCCCCTTTCCCCTCTTCACTTGCAGAGCCAACGGGCAAAACCAGCACGGCGGGGCCAGGGCCGGTGGGAGGCACGGAGGGCACGGCCGGAACCCGTGAGCCAGTGGGAGTGGGTGTCCCCCTTTTTTGTCTTGAGTTTTCTTCCGAAGCCAGGACATTCTGTGCGTGCTGGGTGATGCCAAAAACGACCATTCCCTTTCTTAGGGGGAAATGCAAAGAGCAGCCTGCAGGGCGTTATTGCTGGCAGTGCAGAAAGTAGCTGCCATAGGAAAGAGAGGCTGCTGGGGGCTTTTGGAAAGGGACACTTGTAATGCATTGCTCCTCCTGCCCCTAAGGGAAGGTGTCCTGCAGGCAGGGCAGGAACGGGCTCGCTGCCGCTGCCCCCATCCCCTCATTGTGTGACAGGAAAATCACTGCCAGCGCTCGGGGCTCCCCGCAGAGACCCCGATGATGCTGGTGCCATGCGGGGTGGGTGGGTGGGGATGAAGTGGCAGCGTGGGGACAGGAGTGAGCTGAACCAGCAGCAGCTGCTGGGTGGAGGGTACAAGTGGTGGCACTGACAAGGGGGTGGTGACAAGGAACTGGTGACAAGGTGGTGGAGCCAAATTGTCCCAAACCCTTCCCAGGGAGCCAATGAGAGCAATGATGTGTTTGGGGTGGTGAGGAGCAATGTTCTTCATGGAGTGCTGCGTCTCAAAAGCTTTTCCTCACCATCCAGGCCTCTTTCAGAGACCCTCTGCAACAATAGTAGTTGAATATGAATTCTAAACTGAAAACCAGAAAAATAGAACTTTTCAGTAACTTTTATTTGATGCTCTTTGTAATCTCCCTCCACACTGGAGCCTCTCCAATTATCTGTGCGAGTCTTGAACACTAAAAACACCACATGAGGGTGACTCATGGCTGCTCAGTACTGTAATGGGCCCCATGGTGCCAGTAGGACTGAGTCCATAATCCTTAGGTACTGACAGGAGACTGAAAAAAAAACTTCTTTAGAAGTTAAAGCCAAAACAAAATCCAAATTATCTTGAAGTATTGATTGGCCCCGTTGAGTCGCATTATTGACAAAGCCTGCCCAGAGACTTGTTAGAGAAGGTCACTGGAGGACATGATTCCAGGAAGGCGAAGGTTCTGTAAAGGTGGCTCTGAAGCCACAGGTATTTATCTATTTGTTTGTTTATGTATTTATTTATTTTATGGATCAGTTAGGCCAAACTCTGAAATCCAGGCAATGGGAAATCAGAGTCCATCCCTCACCTGTGGGTCAGGATTCTTCTGGGGGCCATGGGGCATGACGATGAGCAAGAAAAACTGTAGGAAAAATGCACAACACCTCCCAAATACACCAAGAAAGGGCAAGGTGCAAACCAAGTGCAGAACCTCAACATAAACTTCTGCCTGGTGGTGGTGATACAGTGACCATTTCTAAAGTCACCTTTCCAGACACAGACTGTCCAGACAAACGCCATTCCCATTCCTCTCCAATTGTCCCCTTCTCCTACTCTTTGTTCATTCAGATGCCTCTCCCCTGGGTGCTGCTTTGAGCAGCAGGTTGTTCAAAGCTCGCCTGTCTTTCAGCAGCCTGATTGTCTCTTCAGCCACCTCTCTCATCATGATCACATCTCTCTTCTCCCATCTGTCTCTCTAAACCATTTCTCATCAGATTCTTCTTCACTTTCTCTGTTTGACTTTTCTTGGCTTGCACAAAGGAAAACTCCTGCTGTGCCCGTGTGCAGTCAGTTCTCTAAGGAGAGCAGGTGGGAGGTGGTGCAGTGGAGCTGTAACCTCCAGCTGCAGAGAGGAGTGGAGAAGTCTGATGCAAGGACCAGGGATGGAAGTCCTAGGTGGGACGTGAAAGGAATGGTGGGGCTGGGGAGGGGAGAAGTAAAGTTGCCCACACAAGTGTCAGACTTCAGGGAACTTCTATCACGTCTTCTCTAAAATGAAAATCATGAGATGATCTGTTAAAATATACTTTAAAAACTCACACAAACATTTTTGATTAATCACAGTATGAAATGTTCCTCTTTAACTGCAGTGGGAAAACCTCTCCAATTAGTTGTACAAGTCTTGATGTGAAGAATACCCCATGGAGACCCGTGGCCCTTTATTGCTCTCTGTATTTCAGAGAGCCCCAGGGTGTGTTTGGTGCTGAGTCCATGATCCTCTGGTGCTGAGAGATGAATGAACAAACTGCTCCAGAAGTCAGAATGGGACCTGAAAGTACCTTGAAGCATTGATTGGCCCCACTGAGGACCACTGCTGCCAGAGCCTCCCCATGGCCTTGTTAGAGCAGATCACTGGAGGCCATGATTGCAGGGAGGCAAAGATTCTGTAAAGGTGGCTCTGAAGCCAAGGATTTTTCATTATTTATTTATTAATGAAGCACTGAGGTCCAACTCTGAACCCCAGGCAATTGGAAGGCAGAGCCCATCCCTTACTTCTGGAACAGGACTCTTTGTGGGGACAATGGAGTATGAAAATGAGTAATAAAAAAACTTCTGACACATCCTGACTTGCCCAAGAAGGGGAAAGAAAGTCCAGAGCCTCAAGACAAAATTACTCCTGGTAGACCTTTGTGGTTGAGGCAGCTGCCATGTCTGAGGTGACAAAGCCCTTGATCCTGTTGGGCCTTTCAGTCTTCCAGAGCCCTTGGCCACCTCTCCTGCAGGCTGCCCTGCCCTGTTCATGTCTGCAGCTCCTTCTTTAAACTGCTTTAAAAAGGCTTTAAACTGAAGGACCTAGAGGGAGAAACTGAAGATAGCAATGATCACCCCACCATCACCACTGTCGTGATCCGAGTTATTATTTTAATATTTTGTTTATGAGGAAATCTCAGCCTCTGCTTCAGAGACGACGCATAGAATTGCAGGCTAACACGTTTTAAAACTTAAACAAGTTACGAGGATTTATTTTTAGGGAAGGCACAGAAAATTAAAGGTTAAGGGGAACCGGGGAGGAGAGTCAAATTCAGTTACCGCGTTGCTGTAGCAGTGTGAAGGAAAAAAAAACCGCTCCGCTGCTTTTGCCTCAGGGTTCAGCGTCGGGTGCACGAAGTTACTGGAACAGCTTTTTACGAAGTTCTTCGGGGCCTGCTGGTTCACGCGTGGCTTTCTCCGTGTTGTGGGCTGGCAGGCTGGAAGGCAGGCTCCAGGCAGGATTCTGGAAGGCTCCTTTTCAGGGGTATTTATATAATGAAAAAGGGGAGCGAGCCCCCCCTTATTTCTCCCTCGTGCGAGTTACTGGTAGACCGATAGTTTCGGAGCAGAGCATTCTTCCGGAGACAACTTATCAGTCAATTTAGATATGTTAATTTTCTGTCGTCTAGCCCAAAATGCCAGGCGCCAGGAGACTTGTTTTCCTGTTTACCGTCTTTAGATATGTAAATGTGTTTGATATGTAAGCTTAAAGAAGAAATTTACTCAAGAATCAATTATTTTTTAAAGGGTTCACATCAACCACTACAATTGATCTGGGATTAAACCAGGCCTGCTGACCCCCCGAGTCCAGCCTGGACTTTCCCAGGGCCGCCCTGAAGCCTCGGTGGTGACATGAGAGTTATTGGGGGTGAAGGGGGAGGAACATGGTACCATTTTTTTGTATATTTGTATATATTTAGCAATTTTTTTTCTTTTTATCATTAATGTTTCATTTCAGTTATGTAGTTTAGTTTCCAACCCATAAGTCTCTTTCACATATTCTCTCTCCTTTCTTTATCAGGGTGGGGAAGGGGATTAATAGAGAGCTTCTGTCATTCGGTTAATTTCCAGACCAGCTTTAAACCCTGAATGATTTATTGGTGCCCAATGTGAGGCTTAAGCTAATTATCTCAAGCCCAGTTGAAATTTCAACTCATTTAGATGAATAATTTGAATTTTGATTTCAGTGGGAGGATACCCAGATGGCTCTGCTGAGTGGGAATCAAACTATTTTCTTTGGAAATTTCACAGGGTTGGAAATTAAACGAATCATGCTGTACCTTTGGTACTCAGGGTATGTCATATGTGGCTTTTTAGCTAAGATTAGTTTTGCTCTGTGGTTCATTCTTGGTAAGAGCTGCTTACAAACCGTAGTTGTGATACGGTCTTCAACAGCGTGGTACATGGTACAGTGTATTTTCACACACCTAGGAGATACACATAGGATACACATTTCATACACATAGGAAATACCCCTATAAAGAGAAAATAGACTGCATACAGGTCAAAGCACCCACACTTGGAAAACCTATCAAGGATCTGAAAGAATTGTCTGTACGAGATGTGATCTATACCAATGATGAGACTGTAGATCCTTATCCCATGCCATGCCCTAAGCCTATGAGGCAAAGGTTTGTGCATGCTGCACCATCCCCATTTAACCATACACTATCACTCATGTTATGGGTTCCTGGAGAAATGGAACCAACTGAGTGATATGATTAAAAAAGCACGAGAATATGAAGATGGTGTCATGGCTCCTCATCGGGCCTGGGTCTCATCTGGAAAGGGAACAGCTGAGAAACTGCACCTACCCCATCACAAAGCCCTGGTGGTGCTGTGGAGAGCCCAGGCCTGGAACTGTCTGGGACCATGTCACAGAATCATAGAATCATGGAATGGGTTGGTTTGAAAGGGTTAAAGATCATCTTGTTCCAACCCCCTGCATGCATGGGAAGGGACACCTCCCACCCAACTGAAGCCAACCCTGTCCCTGTCCCCATGGAAACACAGAATCATAGAATTGGCTGGGTTGGAAGGGACCTCAGAGATCATCAAGTCCAACCCTTGATCCACTCCCCCATGGTTCCCATCCCATGGCACTGAGTGCCACATCCAGTCTCTTTTTAAATATCTCCAGGGACAGAGAATCCACTACTTCCCTGGGCAGCCCATTGCAATGCCTGATCACCCTCTCCGTGAAGAAATTCTTTCTAATATCTAACCTAAACCTCCCCTGGCAAAACTTGAGACCATGTCCTCTTGTCTTGCTGGTAGTTGCTTGGGAAAAGAGACCAACCCCCACCTGGCTACAACCTCCTTTCAGGGAGTTGTAGAGAGTGATGAGGTCTCCCCTGAGCCTCCTCTTCTCCAGGCTGAAAAGCCCCAGCTCCCTCAGCCTCTCCTCACAGGATCTGTGCTTGAGTCCCTTCACCAGCCTGGTTGCCCTCCTTTGGACCTGCTCCAGCATCTCAATCTCCTTCCTCAACTGAGGGGCCCAGAACTGGACACAGTACTCGAGGTGTGGCCTCACCAGCGCTGAGTACAGGGGAAGAATCACTTCCTAGGACCTGCTGGCCACGCTGTTCCTGATCCAGGCCAGGATGCCATTGGCCTTCTTGGCCACCTGGGCACACTGCTGGCTCGTGTGCAGCTTCTTGTCAATCCAAACCCCCAGGTCTGTCTCTGTCTGGCTGCTCTCCAGCCACTCTCTGCCCAGCCTGGAGCTCCCCATGGGGTTGTTGTGGCCAAAGAACTCACTAGATATCTAGACACAGAGACACAAAAGTAATTTCATGTTTCTTCCCCTTTGTCCAGCCATGCTCATGTTGCTCAAATGTGACTTTATCTAAAATTTTACCTGTTTCAGTTAATAACTGTCATCACCCTGGTGCAGGGTGCTCCAGGGCTGCAGGTCCACATCTGCCCCTCTGTGCTCCCCCATAGGATTCAGGGGACGACTGCCCTCTCCCCACAGCCTCCAGGGAAACTTCTGTTCTGGCCCTTCCTTCATTCACTGACCTTGGTGTCTTGTGGACGGCTGGCAGCAGGCTTCCACCTCCTTCTCCATGGACATCTTGGGCATTTGCATCCACAGACATTCCATGGTCACCCAGGGCAGCTGCTGACTCCTCAGGGAGGTGCTCACCTGATAATGGGCACTCCAGGTGTCCACAGCCCTTACATATCCTCATGGTCACCATGATGACCCCCATGACCATGGTGTCCAAGCACCAGACCCCGCATCACAAAGCCCTGGTGGTGGCTGTGGAGACTCCCAGGCCTGGAACTGGCTGGGACTGTGTCACAGAACAATGGAATCATGGAACGGGTTGGGTTGGAAGGCTTAAAGATCATATAGTTCCAACCCAACCCATTCCATGATTCCATGATCCCACTCAACTGATGCCCCTGTCCCCATGAAACTCACATTATAATTCCATTCACCCCATCAGCCTCAGTCAGCAGCACCTTCTCCTTGATTACTCAAGGATGAGCTTCCTGTGCTCCTCCTGCTGCATGATCCTACAGATCATTCCCATGACCCTCCAGGTCATTCTGAATCACAGAATACCTCAGGCTGGAAGAGACCCCTGAGCATCTCCTTGTCTGAGAGCCCTGCACAAGGCAGGATGAACCAGATGAGGTTGCTCAAGGGCTTCCCCAGCGTGGCTTCAACCACAAAGGGGCTGAGAGTGCCTTTTGTCCCACTACACAGGGGGAATATTAAGAGAGTCAGCATTTTTGGATCAAGTCTTAGTCACCTCTCCCAGCTTCTTATCATCAGGAACTTGCTGAGGGTACACTCCATCCACTCATTCAGGTCGCTGATGAAGAGACTGAACAGAAGTGGACCCAGTATTGATCCCTGGGTAACACCACTGGCCACAGGCCTCCAACTTGACTTTGGCACTCATCAAAACCCTCTGAACTCTGTTCTTTAGCCAGTTACCAATCCACCTCACAGTCCAACCATCTGTCCCAGATTTCTTGACTTTTGTTATTAGGATGTTATGGGAGACAGTGTCTAAAGCTTTACTGAAGTCGAGGTATATGACATCCACTGCTCTCCCTTCATCTGCCCATCATCCATTTGTAGAAGATTATCAGGTTAGTCAATCAAGATTTTTCCTTAGAAAACCTGTGTTGGCTACAAGCTGCTTGCTGTGTCTTTGCTGCTTGGAAGCAGGAGGTTGGTTGTGAAATTGAAAAACCAGGCAGATTAATTCCACTTGAGAATTCTAAGCTTGGTATAGATGAAACCCGGATGATTTTGTGTCGATGCATACACATGTGCCAGGATGAACCCTTGCAAGGGTGCCCTTGTAATGGGGCAGAAAGAGTTTGCAAATTACGGTCCCTTGTAGCCTCAGCACTGAGAGATACAAAACTGGGAAAGGCAGACAAAAAAACTGCAGCAAGATGTGTGCTGTGCATCGGTAGTATTCATAGTATTGAGCTGGACAAACTGGAGAGGTGGCAGTGCCCTCAGCCCTGCTGCGCTCTGCAGAGGAGCTGCTCCTGCCCAGAGCTCTCTCTCTGCAGCACTGCCCACTTGCCAGCAGCTCTCTCAGTCTCAGGAGCCCGGCCCAGCAGCACAGGACCAGTGCCAGACTTTGACACTTGCTCAACTCTCTCGGGGCTCCCTTCAGCTCTCCCTGGGGCTCCCCAGGAACCCAATGTCACACACACTGAAGTCATCCATCCCTGATGTCCCCTCCCTCCTTTCCTGCACAGCCACTTCCCCTCTGGAGACACAACCTCTGCTTCTCCCACTCTCACACTGGACACCCAGGCAGTGCCAGGGGGAATCTCCTTTCCCTCCTCTTCCCACCCAAGCCACGGGTGACACTGGAGGTGCCAGGGGTGGTCCAACCTCAGTCTGGGCAGCTGCTCAATTGAGCGGCCAAGCACAGCCCTGTGGGGCTACAGGAAATGTCAGGGCACTCCAGCACAACCACCTGCTGCTGGCACAACAGCACAGGACTGTAACATCCCATGGCCTGACCCAGACAACAGACAAAGGGGATTCCATCTCCCAGGCCAGAGTTTCCCTTTGAGGGAAAAGTTACCCTCTGAGGGTAAACAAAGAGTGACAGCCTCCTGACACCATCCAAATAGCCCTTGATCAGATTAAGAGGAAATAACACTCAAAGTCGTTTTCTCTACAGTCAAGAAGTCACTTCTGTTGCTCTAACAGTTAAAGGTTAAATATGAGCAATTTTTAGGGAACACAAACCCCTCACAAGTAGGTCTGAATATATACATCATAACAGCACAAAAGTAGATACTCCATTGTTCAGGCTGAAACACAAGGCTGCTTAAATGACATCTCAACAATCCAATCCCCTCACCCCATGAGTCCAAATATCACAAGGCATGATGATATCATAAGGCAATGTCATAAGGCAATGATACCATGATGGCTACAAGCTGAGCATCTTCACTCCAGCTTCTTCAGTTCAGGCAGCGGTGATATGTATGATGTGCAAAGTCCTTGTTCTTCAAGCAGTGTCACCTCCAAAGCTAAGGGTTCTGCAGCAACACCCTTGGGACTGGATGTACCTGTGAATTGAGTTCTCCAAAAGCATTTCTAATTCAATTGTTCAAAAGGTGCATTTGACAAACTGATGTGTTTTAGGGTAGGGCACTGCAAATGAGAGACTTACTGGTGGCATTACATGCAGTAACTCTGTACAATGATCACAAACTTCACAACAGTAGAGCATAACAAAACCAAATAAGAATGGGAAACTTACACAATAGCAGCAACATTATAAATACAAAAAGAACTTGTAATTAATTTTGTTCCGTTTTGGTCCTTTTGCAGATTTCGGCAACCTTCATATATCCCACAATCTGCTCTCATGGATAAGTTTTCCATAGTAACTACATTCCATTATCACATAAACCCTGGCCATACACACACCCTACCTATGTTAATCAGCTAGTAAATTTCCATGAGACTCCCTTAAACTATTGCTTATACATTTCTACTACTTCTATACTTCTACTTTTGTAAAATCATTGAATATAAGTTTCTTTAAACTACTACTTCTCTTTCTGTAAAACTACTGATTCACAAGAAATCAATCAATCAAGGAAGGATCAAACAAGGAAGATGTTCTGGGGCTTTTTAGCCAGATTCTTTTCTAGCGAACTCTCTCGTTCAGTCCTCTTGGAAAACTCTCGGAGTTGTAATTCTCTTCTTTCAGGAGAATACTGACAGAAGCCTTACTGCAGTCTGCTCGAGGTGTCCCATCACATCACCCATGGTGTCACAGAGGTTTCAGGAGAGCTCATGAAGCATCCCTCCTGACAGGCAAGGAGCAGTAACGCTCCTCTGAAGAGCTGTGCTAGCTTCTGGAGTCTACAGGCATCTACAAGGTGGTGAAGGGTCTGGAGAACAAGTGCTCTGAGGAGAGACTGAGGGAATTGTAAATGTGCACTCTGGAGAAGATGAGGCTGAGAGGAGAGCTTCTTGCTCTCTATAACTCCCTGACAGGAGGTTGATTTGAGGTGGGTGCTGGCCTCTTCTCTCAAGTGAACAATGAGAGGACAAGAGGACATGGCCTGAAGTTGCACCAGGGGAGGTTTAGGTCAGATCTGAGGAAGAATTTCTTTACTGAGACAATAGTCAGGTGTGGGAATAGTCAGCCCAGGAAGGTGATTGAACCACCATCCTGGGCGTATTTAAGAAGTGTGTAGTAGAGATGATCCTGCTCTGTTTCTGTCAGCATTGTCCTGCAGTCTGCTGCGTCCCTCTTCTACTGCTCCCTCAGCAGCACTCCCAGCCTTCTGTGCAGGAAAAGTGTCCAGGATCCCATCCTGCCACATCCCTTTAGAAGGGTGTCACAATGGTAAATACTTTTCTGTTTTTTTCTTATTTGGTAAAAAAACCTTCATGGTGCTGAAACAAATATTAAAACCCAAATTTCTGGATGGGACATGAAGTGGTTCCTGAGCTGACTCCATTTTGTTGTCCACAAGAAGATGAAGAAAGCTCCAGTGGTGTGGTGGAGCTTGGAAAAGGAGGTCAACTTGACCCTTCATACTTGGTGATGGCTGTGATGGGTCAAGTAATGACAGATGAAATCTAATTTCCAGTAAAATCTCATCTTGAACTGGGAGTAGCTTTAATGTTTTTCACTGGTATGGAGGCATTGATGGTTCTTCAAATGGGAGCTTTGCCTGAAACTCTTCCCACAGTCGGGACACTTGTAGGGACGTTCACCCGTATGGGACCGTAGATGTTGGGTGAGACCTGAGCTGGCTGTGAAACCCTTCCTACACTGGGGACACGTGTAGGGTTTTTCCTCAGTGTGGACATGTTGATGATTAATCCAAGAGGTGCTCCTGTTGAAGGCTTTCTCACAGTGAGTGCAGGGATACAACTTCTCTCCTGTATGGCTGCGGTGATGCTTTGATAAACTGGAACTCTGTGCAAACACCTTCCCACACACCAGACACTTATAGGGTTCCTCTCCTGTATGACTGCGGTGATGCTCTGATAAATGGGAACTCCGGGAAAACTCCTTCCCACAATCCAGACACTTATAGAGTTTCTGTCTTGTATGGATGCGGTGATGCTTTGATAAACTGGAACTCTGGGCAAACGCCTTTCCACACTCCAGACACTTACAGGGTTTCTCTCCTGTATGGATTCGGTGATGCTGTGATAAGTTGGAACTTCGGGTAAACTCCTTCCCACACTCCAGACACTCATAGGGTTACTGTCCTGTATGGATGTGGCGATGCTCTGATAAACTGGAACTCGTGGTAAACTCCTTCCCACACTGGGAACATTTAAAGGGTTTCCCACCAGTATGGACCCGTTGATGCCGGATAAAATTCCATCTCACACTAAAACCTTTCCCACACTCAGGGCAGGTGTAGGACATGGTGCCTGTGGGATGGTGTCACCCTTGGACCAGATCCAAGCTGTCACTAAACCATCTCACACAGTCAGGACATCTCTGGGGTCTCTCACACGGATGGATTTTCTGATGGTGGAGATGGGCTGAGCAAATCCTAAACCTTCTCTTGCGTTCCTGGCTGATGTCCAATTTTTCTCCTGGATGGATTCAATGAATTTTCACCAAAATTACACTTATACCATAATCTTTCCTATCCTTAGGACACGCAGGGAAGTTTTTGCCCAGATGGCGTCACCCCGTGTTTGAGAAAGAAGCTCCACTGTGGTGACAAAGAAGAGCTTTGGCTTTTTTTGGGGAGAGGGCAGCCAAAACCTACATCAAACATACTGTAGGTGAATATGGAGTTCAAGGTGGAATAGGGAGGTTACCCATGGAGTTGGACACCCACTGATCTTCCTTTACTTCATCTTTAGAAGCTACACTGGCACCCAAAACCCAAAGGGGCCATTGTGTGGGAGAGGTGGTGCTGGTGTCTTGAGCCACTCCTGGCTTGAACTGTGATGACACAATCAAACTGACACTGCAAGAGGTAATTTAGGACTCCCCCATTGCTGTCTTAAATCCCTGGGGTGATTTAGGGGTCTGATATCTCACTCAACCGCTTGGTATGAATTTGGTTTCCCCATCATGGTACCAAATCCCACCATGACCTTGAGATTCCCCTGTTGCACACAAATGCAGGATGAGCTGCCATCCACTGGGATGAGTTGGGGTCTGCTGAGATGTTTTGGGAGTCCCCAATAGTGGTTCTGAGCCCTGGGATTCTTAAGTCCCCTGGAAGGATTCCAGGGTTGCCGTTGTTACCCCTGGCTCCAGGGTGATTTGAGGGTCCCCAACTGCAGCCCCCAAATCATTGGGATGACATGGGGATCCCCTATCACAGCCCTGCAAACCAGAACGAGTTGGAAACCCCTGGATGAGGTGGGGGAGACCGAATCACAGGTCCTCCACCCTCCTTCAAAAGTTGGTGGGTCACCAATCGCACAACCGTCACTTCAGGGATAAGTTTAGTTCCCCCCTCTCACCCATCTTCCCCCTGCCCCATCTTGTGTTGCTCTCGCCCAGTTTGGGCAGTATTGGGATAACCACCCCCCTCCCATCACCTCCCATCACCTCCCAGTACCTGCAGGGGGGGCACAGCCCAGGCCGGTGGATGGGGGGGGTGATGCTCTGGTGGTCACCAGTTTTGGGGTCCCGGCTGCGGGGCGGGGGGTGTGGGTGCAGCCCCGGGGTGGTGGAGCAAAACCTCCCTGGAGCTGCAGTGTGATCCTGAGAAGTGGAGGGGGGGAGGAAGAAAAGGTGGGGAGGGGCATCGGGGGGGAGGAACCCGACCTGGGGGGCGAGGTTGGAAATTGGAAGGGGTGGGGGACATCAGGCTTGTGGCATGGGCAGGGGGAGGGGACATATCAGANGGGTTGTGTCTTGGGGGGGTTGGGGACATCAGACTTGTGGCATGGGCGGGGGCAGGAGACACATCACAGCTGGGTGGTGCTGACCCAACCTCAACACAAAGCCCACGGGCCCTGGAGATAAGAGGCTGTTAATTCACTGCCTTCAGGTGTAAACTCAGGGGGACAATGACCAACCCAGTGGGTACTGCCCTGAGGGTTCTTCCTTCTCCATCATTATCATTTCACACTCACCTTGTTCCTGCTCAAGGAACAGAATTAATCTGAAATAATTTCTTCTGTTCAGAGCACCTCGAGTTTTGGGAGGCTGCAGAGTCCAACTCTGATAGAACAAGAGAGATCAGAGGCGTTGGGTTGTGGTGCCAGGACTGGTACTCTGGCAGCTTCCAGAAGCTTCTCACAGGAGACACCCCTGAGGCCCCCCTGCTTCCAAAACACCACTGCACTGAACCAAGACAGTTTAAAACTTGAAGACATGATTTTTAGATTATATATTAGGAAGAAATTCTTTGCCATGAGGGCTGTAAGGCACAGGAACAGCTTGTCCATAAGATCAGCAGCTGACTTCTCCCTGGAAGTGATCGGGGCCACGTTGGAGGGGTCCTGGATCAATCTGATCTAGTGGGAAGTGTTCCTACCCATGCAAGGGGATTGCAATTAGAGGATCTTAAAGGCCCCTTCCGACCCAAATCATTCTATGATTGGTAACTGGTTCCTCACTCCTGTTAAAAGTGGCAATGCTCAAAAACGTCACTCAAAGGGTCAGGGGCTTTTTGTTTGCAGCTGTCCCTCTGTGGGTCTGTATTTCAGTATGGTAATAGCTCATTAAAATGTTAATACAATGAATATCACTACTCAGTGTTTTTCTACCCAGTGCTCAATGCTGTGATCAAGATAAGTTGTGGGGAGCTGTGGGGAGTGCTCCTTCCCATCACTCCCATCTCTCTTGCAGGTATCTTGCAGGCCTGCCTTGAGGCCAGCCTTTTGCCTACTTGGGATATTTTTTCCCAAGAATTAAGATTTGTTTTTTTTTACTTCTTACTATTTCACTGCTACGTCAGTCCTATTATTCTTCTGTGTCTCTCTCTTGTTCTTTCTTATGTGATTTTCCCCAAAATTTTTATTTCTTTCAATTACTAACTGCCATCAGGGCCATGTGGTCTGTGCTCCCCTCTCCACTGGCTCCAGCTGAAATCCTAGCGCTGGCCCGCCATGACACTAGCCCTGCCACCCTCCTAGGCCTCCATGGCAATCTGCACCCAGGGATTCAGGGACACAGGGACACCCTGAGGGCCGGACGCAGGGCAGGGCAGGGAGAGGAGCCAGGAAGGCGCTGGCCCTGCTTCCCCCTGCCTGTTCTGATGCACAGTGCTTGCTCGGGGGGCAGAGGTCCCAACGTTTCAAAACCCCCACCCCTCCTGGGACCCCCAGATACCCCAGGGCCTCCTCAGAGCCCTGTTTGGGCTTCCCACAGTATCTCAGATCCTTTTAACATTCTCATGTGCAAAAGTGCCACCTCAGCACCTGCCAAGGGGGGTGTGGGAACTGTGTGCAGAAAGGGAAAAGGGGCGTGCAAGGGCCAAGGGGCATTAAAGGGTGTGCACACAAAGACCCCTGCAAAGGCCACGTCTGCAGCAGGGCAGGGGTGTGCAAGGCTTTGCCTGTGCAGAGGGGTGCGCAGAGGCCCTGTGTGCAAAGCCCAGGGGCAGTGCACAGTTCAAGTGTGCACAGCTGCACACCAGGGCCACGCGTGCCAGAGACAAGGCGTGCAAGAGGCACGCAGCCGCAGGCAAAGGCCCGATGTGTGCCGGGGTGTGCAGGGACCAGCTGTGCCTGCCAGGGCTCTGCAAGGTTGCTCACCACTCTTCACCTGGGAACTGCTGAAGGAGTGCGCCTTGATGTACTTCAGCCGCTCCTGTGTCAGGTGCACAGCTCAGGCAGTGCCACAGCGTGGCTCCTGCCCTTCTGGAGGTGGAGGCCTTCAGCCCCAAGGCTGCCACCTTGGTGCTGCCCATGGTCTTCATCTGCTCCAGCTGACGGTGCTTCTGCTCACTGAAGATCTGCTGTGGGGATGGGAGGGGAAACGTCAGTGCTCCTCTCTGGGGCCCTGAGGACACCACCTTGTAATAGCAAATATAACTGAGATTGAATCCTTGTATATCAAATATAATTGACATTGTATCATTGTATTAATTATTGAAAACATCATTTATCAAAAATAATTTGTTTGATGCTTTGAAAGAGAAGATGTTGAAGAAACCCTGCCAACCACACCCTGGACTCTGGCACAGTCCAAGTCACGGGTGGTCAGGAGATGATCCAGATGTTTCTGCATAGTGTAATATGCAAAGTCCTCCTGACTTGCAGGGCTGGACCCCCTTGCAAGGACTTTGGATGCCTCCCCTGTGGGTGGACACACGACGTAGGATTTTCCCACTTGCAGGAAAGGGTTCTCCAAATCCTCACTATAAATCCTCCTTGAGAAGTTGTGGATTGGAAGTGTTAAAGGGCAGGTTAAGTGTGTCTTGGAGCAACCTGGGCTGGTGGAAGGTGTCCCTGCCCATGGGACTCGATGATCTTCAAGGTTCCTCCAACCCATTCCATAGAATCCTCCTGCCCAGTGTCTTGGTTCAGGTAGGCCCAGGTCCCACCTTTGGTTTTAACCCAGGTCCTAGAGGTTTTCAAAGTGCAGATAATAAAAAATACTCTTTTTTTTTTTTTTTTTTTTCCAAAGGAATATTTCATTACTTCGTACTTCAGAGGACAGGTTCTAGCAGCATTCTCCAAGTGATAATGACCCTAAGGGCCTCCTAAAAATCTCTGCACCTGAAGGAAAATGATAGAAAAGTGGAAAATCTCCCTTATGAGGGAAGGCGGAAGGAGCTGGGGCTCTTCAGCTTGGAGGAGAATGAAGGGAGACCTCATTAATGTTTACAAATATGTAAAGGGAGAGAGTCCGGAGGATGGTGCCAGGCTCTTCTGGAAACAGACAGAAGCTTGAGCGTAGGAGGTTTAATATAGACACAAGGAGAATTTTTTTTGCTGTGAGGGTGACAGAGCACTGGCACAGGCTGCTCAGGGAGGTCATGGAGTCTCCTTCTCTGGGGACATTCAAAACTCACCAGGACTTGTTCCTACGTGACCTCCTGTAGGTGACTCTGCTCTGGCAGAGGGTTGGACTCAATGATCTTTCGAGGTCCCTTCCAACCCCTGACTTTCTGTGAGTTTGTGATTTTCTACTCGGAACTCAAAGCTGTGACCAAGATAAGTTGTGGGGAGTTGTGGGCAGTGCTCCTTCCCATCACTCCCATCTGTCTTAGAGGTATCTTGCAAGACTGTCTCAAGGCCAGGCTGTTGCCCACTTAGGACATTTTTTTCCTAAATTAAATTAAATTTTTTTTCTCTAATTCTTACTGTTTCACTACTCTGTGAGCCCTATTTTTATTTTGCATCTCTACCTTTTTCCATTTACTGTGATTTTTCACCAAATGTGACTTTTTGCATAACTTTCACTTCTTTAAGTTAATAAATGACATCAGGGCTGTATGGTCTCTGCTGCCCTGTCCACTGGCTCCTGATGCCCTGTTACCAGTATGGGGGGGTTGCGCTTCCACCACCTTTTTATTCCAGATCAAATTCAAACTCAGTCTCTGAAGACGTAGATTCACTCAGAATATTTCCACTCTCTACCTCGGGATCCCCCAATCCGGGTTCTTCACATTCTCTTAAAAAAAAACAATCCCCACCCAGAGCAGAGATATTTGGTTTATTAAGTTCTGCCCAGAAAAGGTGCCAGGAGACATTGCCCCAAAGCCTGAAGCCCTTTGGAGAAGACATGAGGATTTGCTGTGCAGACCAAAGACAAAGAAAAGCCTTCAGGGTAGTAAAGGCTGCCTTGGTCATTGTCCTCCTGATTTACACCTGAAAGCACTGATTCAACAGCTTCTTATCTCCAGGCTCCTGAGGTCTTTGTTTTGTGATCAGATCAGGAAGTGTGTCCTCCCATTCCCTCCTCCCCACCCTCATCACACCAGCCCTTCAGTTTTTTAAGGCTGGAGTAACCATTGTGGCTGTTAACCCTTTTCTTTCAGTAACAAATCCCCCCTTTGAGACTCATGGGGGTATTTTACATGGCCCATAACCTTCACTTTTTGTGCTCTTAGAAACATGAATCACAGAACAGATTGTGTTTGAGGGCACCTGAAAGATCATCCGTTTCCAACCCCCTGCATGGGCAGGGACATCTCCCACTTGACCAGGATTCTCTAAGCCCCATCCAGCCTGGCCTTGAACACTTCCAGCGATGGGAAAGCCAGCGATTCCCTGGGAAACCTTGGCCCACATCCCATCTCCATCACAGAAAAGAATTGTTTGCTCACATCTCAAGTCAATCACCCCTCTTAAAGTCTGAAACCATTACCTCCTTGTCTGATCTCTCCAAGTCCTTGTCACAAGTCCCTCCTCACCCCTCCTCATTTGATGATTCTGTGACAAAATGTGTAACCCTTGGAAGTGATGAAGGGGGTGTCAGGTGACCATTCCCAAAGCTCGCACCCCTTTGAAGAAGTGTCTGGTAATAATCTGGTATTACCAATGAGTACAATGGCTCCAGTGGGAAGGCGATGGTCACGCTTTGCGGAGGAGGTGGCACCAGGCGTGGGAACATTTTCTGGTAGGATGGGACCCACTGGGGAAGGCAGCCATGGAAGAAGCCAAGCCATGCCCCCAAACTTTAGTCATAGAATGGTTTGGGTACGAAGGGACCTTGAAAGGTCATCTAGTCCAACTTCCTGCTCTACAGGGAGATTGTTGGTGATCATACTGTGGAACACTGGGGTTGGCCAGGTCAGAGCAGCTGCCCTAGACTTTAGATCATGGTCACATGGATCCCTCATGCCGGAGCTGTGGAGAACCAAACACAACGCTTCTGATCTCCCTTGCTCTCGCAGGTTTAGAGTCTACAGCCTCCCAAAACTCAAGGCTCTGTGAAGAGAAAAAGGATTTTAGATTGAAATCTCTTCTATGAACAGGAACAAGCTGAGTGTGAAATGGAAATGAAGGCAGAACCTTCTGGGCAGTAACCCTCACCTGGGTTGGTCATTGTCTCCCTGAGTTTACACCTGAAAGCAGTGAATTAAGAGCCTCTTATCTCCAGGGCCCAAGGGCTTTGTGTTGAGGTTGGGTCAGCACCACCCAGCTCTGATGTGTCCCCTGCCCCCACCCATGCCACAAGCCTGATGTCCCCAAACCCCTCAGGACACAATTCTGGTGTATCCCCTGCCAACTTCCAACCACACCCCCAGGTTGGGTCCCTCCCCCCCGAGTCCCCTCCCCACCTTTTCTTCCTCCCCCTGCTGCTTCCTGGGATCACGCTGCAGCTCCCGGGAGGTTTCACTCTTCTGACCCCGGGGCTGCACCCACACCCCCCACCCCACAGCCGGGACCCCCCAACTGGTGACCGCCAGAGCATCGCCCCCCCTCCCCACCGGCCTGGGCTGTGCCCCCCCTGCAGGTACCGGGACGTGATGGGAGGTGATGGGAGGGGGGTGGTTATCCCAATACTGCCCAAACTGGGGGTGAGCAGCACAAGATGGGGACGGAGGGGGAAGAGGTGAGAGGGGGGAAATAAACTTATCCCTGGGGTGAGGATGGTGGGATTGGAATATCCCCAGTTACTCTGGAGGGTGGAGGAGCTGTGATTTTATCTCCCTCCAAGTAATTCAGGGGGAGCCCAATACATTCCTGTGGGCAGGGCTGTGACAGGGGATTCCCAAAGTCATCCTGAGTGTTTGGGGGCTGCAACTGGGGACCCTCAGATCACCCTGGAGCCAGGGGTAACAATGGCAACCCCGGAGTCCTTCCAGGGGACTTAATAATTGCACGGCTCAGGAGCCACAGTCGGGGACTCCCAGAACATCTCAGCAGACCCCAGCTCACCCAGTGGGTGGCAGCTCATCCTGGATGGGGGTGCAATAGGGGAATCCCAAGGTCATGGTGGGGATTTGGTACCATGATGGGGAACCACCAAAGTGGTAGATTGAGATATAAGACCTCGACATCACCCCAGGGGTTTAAGACAGTAATGGGGGAATCATAAATAACCTCTTGCAGTGTCAGTACAATTGTGCCATCACAGTTCAAGCCAGGAGTGGCTCAAGACACCAGCACCACCTCTCCCACACAATGGCCCCTTTGGGTTTTGGGTGCCAGTGTAGCTTCTAAAGATGAAGAAAAAGGAAGATCAGTGGGTGTCCAACTCCATGGGTAACCTCCCTATTCCCAATGCCTTGGTCATTGTCCTCCTGATTTACACCTGAAAGCACTGAATCAACAGCTTCTTATCTCCAGGCTCCTGAGGTCTTTGTTTTGTGATCAGATCAGGAAGTGTGTCCTCCCATTCCCTCCTCCCCACCCTCATCACACCATCCCTTCAGGTTTTTAAGGCTGGAGTAACCATTGTGGCTGTTAACCCTTTTCTTTCAGTAACAAATCCCCCCTTTGAGACTCATGGGGGTGTTTTACACAGCCCATAACCTTCACTTTTGTGCTTGTAGAATCATGAATCAAAGAATGGTTTGGGTTTGAGGGCACCTGAGAGATCATCTAGCTCCAACCCCTTTTATGGGCAGGGACATCTCCCACTTGACCAGGATGCTCTAAGCCCCATCCAGCCTGGCCTTGAACACTTCCTCATTTGATGATTCTGTGATAAAATGTGTAACCCTTGGTGATGATAGAGGGGGTGCCAGGTGATCATTTCCAAAGCTCACATACCTTTTTGTTAGCATGGAGACAAAAACATAACCACTCGGGAGGGTTATATGTGGTGCTTTATTCTGAGGCCCCGGGAATCAGGGGTACGCACCCAAAGCTGATTCCGAAATCCGTTACAGCGCGACCGCAATTTATCCCTGAAAATTTCACAACCTAATTGTATATTCAACAGGTGACCATAGTTTCTAATGCATATGCATAGGTAGATTACTTCATCAGTGAATTACGACACTAGTCCTTTCTGCGCTTGCCCGCCTCCCTCTGGTGGTCGTCGGGATAAAGTAAGTAGTCTTCATCTGATGAAGTAAGACGTCTTCCTCGCTGTGTCCTTTTTCACCTCTTTCTCTTGGTTGAAGTCCAGCTTGGGTCTTTCTGCTTGGTCTACTATAACTTCCATAACTCTTGCTCTTGTCTTTGTTCCGTAGAGAGGTTTTCTCCTTATGTTTAAACTGTTACTAACTCTACAAAAACTCATTACAAACTTAAACAATGCACAGCACACTTTCAATTAATTTTGACCCTAAACCTTGATTAATTATTTTGACCCTAAACCTACTGCTCAACCCAACAGTCCCCCCTTTTGAAAATACTTATTATCAATTAAGTATTTTCAACCTACATAACTGTTTCTTTGGCTTGATTAGTGCGACAGGGAAAGGCTTCTGGCCATCCTGAAAAGGTGTCCACTCCTACTAAAAGGTATTTATACCCCTGAGCTTTTGGTAATTCTACAAAATCAATCTGCCAACAATCACCAGGTTCCATACATAATCTAATATGCCCCATCTCCACCCGTTTCCTTACTACTGGATTGTTCTTTAGACAGATCTCGCACTGTTGATTTACTGACTTAGCCATTGTTAACATCTGTACAGATATAATTTTTTGCTTCAAATATGCCACTAATGCTTCTGCTCCCCAGTGACATTTTTGATGCTCAGTCGAAAGTATTGCTCTCATTATAGCGGGTGGCACTACTATTTGTCCATTTGCAGTTACATACCATCCTGTTTGATTTGGTTTGGCCTTCAACAAGTCAGCCAACTTCTTGTCCTCTTCTGAATACTTTGGTTTCTGTGTGAGATAATCTTGAACAGGACTCACCTTCATTGGTATCAGTGCCATAGTGGATGTTACCCATTTAGCAGCTAGTCGAGCAGTCCGGTCTGCCAGGGTATTTCCTTCAGCTATTTTTGAAGCTCCTCCTTGGTGTGCTTTGCATGCATAATGATTTTTCTTCTGTAGAAATAAGGATATCATCTACTTATTGTAATAAAAGGTACTGAGATCTTGGTACCTTAATTTTTCCTTGTGTCGTCCAGGATTCCAGTTCTTTTGCTAGTTGACTTCCGAATAGTGTCGGGCTATTCTTGAATCCTTGTGGAAGCCTAGTCCATGTCAGCTGCATCTTTCGTCCGTTGTGCGGGTTTTCCCACTCGAAAGCAAAATACTTTCTACTGTCTTTATCAAGGGGTATGCAGAAGAAGGCATCCTTCAAATCTAACACAATGAACCACTTATATTCTTCTTTTACAGATGTTAACAATGTATATGGGTTTGCCACCACAGGATGTACATCTTTAATAATGCTATTTACTGCCCTTAGGTCCTGTACTACCCTATATTACCCATTTGGCTTTCTCACCAGAAAGATTGGAGTATTTTATTCTGAATTACATTCTTCCAATATTCCATATTTCAGAATTTTTTCTATTATTTTCACTATCCCATAGTGAGCTTCTAGTTTTAGTGGATACTGTTTCACCCATACCAGTCTTGCCCCTTCTTTTAATTCTACAACCACAGGCAAAGCTGATTTAGATTTTCCCAGGATATCGGTTTCCCATACCAGAGGAATTGTAGAAAAAAGCGGACAAGGAGAAGTCTCGTACAATCAATATGATTGATAAACAAGCTTCTGATTTTATTGCGCAGTTACAATTCTTATATAGTGGTTGCGTGAACACACCCCCCAGCCACCTAGCTCTAACATAACTTATTACTGGACACCCGGTGTGTTTACCTATAGAGAACGAATCCCAGCTGCCTAAGGGCAGTAGTAAGGTCCGCTGTAATTGGCCTTAGATAAGGGATTTTATACACAGACATGGAATTGTGCACACCCCAATTCCAGGGCATTCTACGACATTCCACAACATATCCCCCTTTTTCTTTTTGCACAAGAACATGTCTGGCTAACGTTCTCTGTTATACTAACTTTTAAACTAACAAAATATAAAATAACAAAACATGCAAAACTTATGAATACAAACAACTAAAAAAATATTTTCTTAAACAACTTAATTTACTAACATAGTCTTATATAACTAACTTAATGCAAACAACACACTAATAACATAAATGATGAATCTTACCTAATTAAATTTATGAATGCAACAATGAATTTTAATTTTAGGAAGGTGTGGCATCCATCAGTACGTAAGGCCAAGGGGAGGATAGGGAAGACCTGTCCGACAGGAATTATGTCGGGGGGCCCCTTACAGGTGTTCCCGAACCCCACCGGCTCACATCACTATGGAGTCCGAATTCCTTCATGGTTGCCGAATTGATATGTAAAAGACCTAGGCCTAGGATTGTAACATATAACTGCAGTATTCATAATATAACTATAACATTTATAAAAGTGGAGTGTGAGTGAAGTCTGCGCAGAATTATACATTTTAGGGTTTCTGAGGGTACTTGCCAGGTAAACATGCAATACAAAGTGATTGTGGTGTTAAGTAACTTAACAGAAAGGTAAATAACAGTAAACGAAACAAACAAAACCTAATACTGTAGTGGTGGCTATGACAATGCTAATGCAAGAATCTCTGTTTGGAATGTTAACCACTCAATACAGCCACCTCTGCTCTCAAGCTTACGTTTCTGGATTTGGGGGAGCGAGAGCTGGCCGGGTCCACTTGCTGGGAACCCAAAGGGTACCTGTAGGAGTGGAAACACACATGTGGCCTCTGCCTAAATATCTAACTATTGCTGGTCCTTGCCATAAACCTGTAGTGGGATCCTTATAGGTCACATATAGTGGAGCTTTATGGGAGTTGGCTTGCTGGGCTACTGTGCCATGAACATACGCAGGTGCCAACTTTTGGTCCCCAAATATGCACAAGTAATTTAGTACAAACAGAGTTTTTCCCAAACGCTCTTGTGGGTCTTGCAAATCTGTAAACTTTCTTAAATAATCTTTCAATGTTTGCTTTGCCCTCTCTACAATAGCCTGACCTGTAGGAGAGTGGGGAATGCCTGTGATATGCTTGACCCCCCACTGTTGGAAAAAACGAGTTAGCTTATTGCTAACGTAGGCCGGCCCATTATCTGTCTTTATCTGCTCTGGTACACCCATGGCTGCGAAACACAGGGTGAGGTGTCGTATCACCTGTAACGCCTTTTCACCAGGCTGAGCCGTCGCCCAGATAAAGTGGCTGTAAGTATCAATGGTAACATGGACATATTTAAGCCTTCCAAATTCTGGTACATGAGTGACATCCATCTGCCACTTTTCGTTTGGGCCAAGACCTCGGGGGTTAACCCCAAGGCCGAGACCTGGTCCTTGTTGATTACACTGTGGGCAAGCTTTCACGATGCCTCTGGTGTCGTCCATGGAAATCTGGAAGTGACGGTGCAGTCCTCTGGCATTCTGATGAAACGTAGCATGCGCATCTCTCGCTTTGGTGAACTCGTCCGTGGGTACAGATAGAGAAACCAGCCTATCTGCCCAGGCATTGCCTTCTCCCAGGCCCTCAAACCATTGGTGACTTTGAATGTGAATGATGGCATAGGGTTGATCTCTTTGTTGAATGGCAGCCTGCAGTTGACGAAGTAGATAATTTAATCGCTGATTCACTACATCTTTTAGGAGGGCATCTTCAATTCGCTGGACAATTCCTACAGCATATAGGGAATCTGATACGACATTGAGATGCACATTCATCCAGCGTGAAAAGGCATAGACGATGGCTGCTAACTCTAGGGTCTGTAGGCTATCACCCTCTTGTGCAGGCAAAAGTTCATGGCACCATTGCTCTTTATCTTGCCATGTCACTGCAGCTCGTCGTGAGCGTTTTCCTGCATCAGTGAAGACTGTCAATGCATCTGGAAGAGGGTTTTCAGATTGCTTTGGAACAGGAATCCATTCATGCAAGGACATCCACTTTAATAAGGTAGAACGCAGTGGAGAAAGATCGATGGTTTGTGCGGCTTTTAGGAGGCTGGATTGTAGAGCTGGAGAGTGATGTAAATACCAATCCAACTCTCCTTGTTTCATTGGGACGTAAATTGTGCTGGGTTCCCCTCCTGTAATTTGTATGATATGGGTTCGACCTTTGCGAATTAGAAGAGCCAGCACCTCAGTCTTTGTTTGGATTGTAGTCTTTGGCTGTAATGGACCGAAGATCCATTCCAGTACACGAATATCAGCAGGCCCAATCTACCCCTTTTTCTTTTTAGACTGTGTAAGTGCTCCCAGCAAATGTTGCTTGCCCGTGAGAATAGTGAAATGTATGGGCAAGTCCACGTCACGACGATCTATGCAGTGCTGAGAGATGGTCAGGCCAATCTCGGTTACGGCCTGTTGTTGAGCTGCTGAGCGGGTAACAGGGGAAGATGGGTCAGTGCCTTAAAGAAGCAGTCGTAGCAGTTCTAGTTGGTCATTTGTTATACCGACCACAGGGCACAACCATTGAATGTCGCCTAAGAATTGCTGAACATCGTGCAGAGATTTTAGAGTCAGATGAAGAGCAGCTTTTTGGGGTCTGATTTGTGATTCAGTGATAAGCCATCTCAGGTACTTGCATGGCACTGTATGCTGTAGCTTTTCAAATGCTATGTGGAGTCCTTGCTGACTTAGCTGTTGTGTCAGAAAATGTTCCTGTTCTTCAGTAAAAGGATCTTGCACTAATGCATGTGCTTGTATGAGCCTTTCTCGTTTTAGCGGCCACTGGTCAATCCACACCGGTTCTTGTGATAACCATGTTAGTGAGATCAGGAAAGCCCAAAAGGTGAACGCTAATAAAAACGGTTGTTTGTGCGGAGGGGCTTCGGTGTCTGCATACAAATCATAATCTTTATTCTGGATAGCGTCCTTTTGAATTTGCGACCAATTAACCTTTGAGATTAAATCAGCAGTTCGCGTTGTATGAGAAAGTTGCGATTGAATCGGAGCGGCGTCGGCAGCGTCCCCAGCGAGAGCAGAGCCGCCCTGCCGGGACCGATGAAGCTGCGTTGCGGTCGGCGCCGGCACCGCCGCTTGTACTGCCGCGGGGGGGGAGGAGGGGGAGCGGCGCGCCGCGGCGAGATCGCTCGCACTGGGTGACGACGTACGCCGGTCGGAACCGCCCATGCCGGAAGATGACTCTCGCGGAACTTCTGGCTCCCAGCTCAGTATGTTTCCGGCGCTCGGAGAGGGCACTTCTGGTGCCACTCCAGCCGCGAAGTTTGGGGCATTACGGTCAGAGCCGCGTGGGCGCGGGGGGAGGGGGGGCGCGGACGCGTTTATGCATGCCGGAATATTGCTGGGATTCTGAGCAAGTCGTACAATCGCTTTTTCCCCCGTAGGTGGGCTCGGGTCGTAATCAAACCCCAGCTGATGCACACCCGGTATTTTTCGCCCTTCCAAGTTTGCCGTGGCTACCGCGGCGATTTTCTGTTCTGCTTGATAGCGCCGTAAGCAGTCTATGACTGCGCCACACGGTTTTATTAACTTCCGCGTGTATTTTTCGCCATCTACCTCCTTATTCCACAAAATATGCCCGGGACGTATCCATTCTTTTTCATCAAACAGTTTCGCTGGATCGGTAAACAGCTGATGCTCACGGCCACACGCTAAAAGCGTTGAAGGGTGCTTTTTTTTCTTAAGATCTATATCTTTTACTGAACGCTTCTGTAAGAAGCTTATAAATAAATCTAGGGCTACTTCGCTCTCCATGGCGTGGCCACGCTCTTCTTGGTACAACTTATAACTGTATAAGAGGAGCAATTGTACCTGTACTGATAGCGATTTTAATAGCCGGTAGCCCCGTCCCGGTTCGCGAGTTTACTCCTACTCAGGCTTGAGCAAACACCCATACATGTTGCGTCAGTGTCGCTATTGATGCCCTCCGGACGGTATCTGCCGGTACGACCCGGGCTCGTCGCTTTAGAACCGATTTTACGGTCTCCCTAGGCTGCTCCTTGCCCTGCCGAAATCGGTCTATTTACCTTCACGATCGCAGATTCCCTGAGTTCAACTCCCTGTTCGGGCGCCATTTGTAGAAAAAAGCGGACGAGGAGAAGTCTCGTACAATCAATATGATCAGCTTTTGTCCTGCATCAACGAATCCATACAGGTGAGAAACCCTTTAAATGTTCCCAGTATGGGAAGGAGTTTACCACGAGTTCCCATTTGTCACAGCATCACCTCATCTATAAAGGAGAGAAACCCTATACGTGTCTGGAGTGTGGGAAGGAGTTTAGCACAATGTCCAACTTATCACAGCATCACCGAATCCATACAGGAGAGAAACCCTATAAGTGTCTGGAGTGTGGAAAGGAGTTTTCCCAGAGTTCCCATTTATCACAACATCACCACATCCATTCAGGAGAGAAGTTGTATCCGTGCACTCATTGTGGGAAAGCCTTCAACAGGAGCACCTCTTGGATTAATCATCAACATGTCCACACTGAGGAAAAACCCTACACGTGTCCCCAGTGTGGGAAGGGCTTCACAGCCAGCTCGAGTCTCACCCAACACCTACGTATCCATACGGGTGAATGTCCCTACAAGTGTCCTGACTGTGGGAAGAGTTTCCGTCAACGCTGCCATTTGAAGAACCATCAACGCCTCCATACCAGTGAAAAACATTAAAGCTACTCCCAGTTCAAGATGAGATTTTACTGGAAATTAGATTTCATCTGTCATTACTTGACCCATCACAGCCATCACCAAGTATGAAGGGTCAAGTTAACCTCCTTTTCCAAACTCCATCACACCAATGATGCTTTCTTCAGCTTCTCACGGTCAGCAAAATGGAGACAGCTCAGGAACCACTTCATGTTCTACACAGAATCTGAGTTTTAATATTTGTTTCAGTATCATGAAGTTTTTTTGACCAAGTAAGGAAAACACAGAAAAGTATTTACAATCATGACACCCTCCTAAAGGGATGTGTCAGGATGGGATCCTGGACACTTTTCCTGCACAGCAGGCTGGGAGTGCAGCTGAGGGAGCAGTAGAAGAGGGAGGCAGCAGACTGCAGGACAATGCTGACACCAAAGTGCAGGATCATCTCTACTACACAGTGTTTAAATACTTCCAGGTGTTGGGTTGAGCAGTAGGTTTAGGGTTAAAACTGTTGGGTTGAGCAATAGGTTTAGGGTCAAAATAATTAATCAAGGTTTAGGGTCAAAATGAATTGAAAGTGTGCTGTGCATTGTTTAGGTTTTTAATGAGTTTTTGTAGAGTTAGTAACAGTTTAACCATAAGGAGGAAACCTGTCTACGGAACAAAGACAAGAATAAGAGTTATGGGAGTTATACTAGACCAAGCAGAAAGACCCAAGCTGGACTTCAACCAAGGGTAAGAGGTGAAAAAGGACACAGCGAGGAAGACGTCTTACTTAATCAGATGAAGACTACTTACGTCATCTCGACGACCACCAGAGGGAGGCGCGCAAGCGCAGAAAGGACTAGTGTCATAATTTACTGATGAAGTAATCTACCTATACATATGCATTAGAAACTATGGTCACCTGTTGAATATACAATTAGGTTGCGAAATTTTTGGGGATAAATTGCGGTCGTGCTGTAACGGATTTTGGAATCAGATTTGGGTGCGTACCCCTGATTCCTGGGGCCTCGGAATAAAGCACCACATATAACCCTCCCGAGTGGTTATGTGTTTGTCTCCATGCTAACAGTTTTGGCGACCCAGATGGGACCTCGCGGGCATTGCTGAGGTAGCTCGTGTTTCGATTCCGCTCCAGCTGGCACCTAGTGATTCTCGGGGAGCCATTGACCGCGACCGACCTCTGCTGCCCTCGATGGATCAAAGGCATTGGTAAGACGGGGTGCTTTATTTTCCTTTACTGGGTGATGGTAGCATTTTCTGTGGTCTGGTAAAAGCCTGCCTGTTAGACGTGGCGAAAGCTGTGCTTGGTTGGGCTACGGAGCTCCAAGGGTAAGCCTAGGCGCTGTCCGTAAGACAGGAGCGAAAGTCCTGCAGGTTCGGCATTGGTGGTCTGGTAATTTGTTATAAGGAAACAGTGGTATTTGCACTTTGTTGTAGTGTTCTGGTCTAGTAATCTGTTGTAAGGGGGGTAGTGAAATTCGCATTTTTATTGTTCAAAGGTTTGTGCTGCCTTTATTGTCATAATGCCAAAAATACCTAAATCAACTCCATTGGGATGATATTCAGGTGTTACTGGATACTTTGATGGATTCTACTGAAAAGGAGATGGTATTGAAGACTGCGCGTGATCGAGTTAGGGAGGACATCAGGCAGGGAGTTATAATCGGGACTGTAGATGAAAATTCCCCCACAGAGGATCCTATGTGGAATTACAATACTGCAGGTGGACTGCGAAGTTTAAGGAGGTATCAGGATTGGATAGATTATTAGAAACAGCCTGGAAAGTTTACAAAAATCGTGAGAAGGAATGTGCACAAAGACAGCAGCGAAACCTGTTAGCAGTGATGCAGAACAGCAGCCAAAGCATGACTGGGAATCAAGCCAGAGGGAGAGGGGCGGTACGGGGCTGAGGAAGGGGGAATGGACAAATGATTAATAATATAGGAATGATGTTTGGAAGATTGGGAATAAATCAATGTGTATTCTGTAAACAAGAGGGACACTGGAAAAGTGAGTGTCCTCAAAGGGGACAAATGATGCAGGCTAGGATACCTGCTGGAAATTTAGATACGGCAAGAATTATGGTTTTGGGAGATCATGGAAAATCAAAGTGGACTAGGATCAGGAGAACCTCTAGTAAAGGTGAAGTTAGGAGAAAAGGAAGTACAATTTCTGGTAGACACAGGAGCCACATATTCAGTTGTAAATGACTTGTATGGTAGAATAGGGGATAAAACAGTAGCAGTAGTGAGTGCCACAGGGAAAGAGGAAATTAGGCCGTTCATGTGTCCACTAGAATTGAGATTCGGGGCGAAAGAATTGACACATGAATTTTTATATGTAACAGACTGCCCGGTTTCTTTGTTGGGATGAGATTTGTTATCTAAATTGGATGCGAAAATCACATTCGAAAATGGGGAATTAATAATACATGTCCCTGAGTCAAAAGTGGGACAAATGCTGGTATTGAAAGAAGAACCAAAAGCTGTAATACCTAAGGAAGTAGAGGAAGCAGTGATTCCTTGTTGTGGAATGTCGTAGAATGCCCTGGAATTGGGGTGTGCACAATTCCATGTCTGTGTATAAAATCCCTTATCTAAGGCCAATTACAGCGGACCTTACTACTGCCCTTAGGCAGCTGGGATTCGTTCTCTATAGGTAAACACACCGGGTGTCCAGTAATAAGTTATGTTAGTGCTAGGTGGCTGGGGGGTGTGTTCACGCAACCACTATATAAGAATTGTAACTGCGCAATAAAATCAGAAGCTTGTTTATCAATCATATTGATTGTACGAGACTTCTCCTCGTCCGCTTTTTTCTACAAATGGCGCCCGAACAGGGAGTTGAACTCAGGGAATCTGCGATCGTGAAGGTAAATAGACCGATTTCGGCAGGGCAAGGAGCAGCCTAGGGAGACCGTAAAATCGGTTCTAAAGCGACGATCCCGGGTCGTACCGGCAGATACCGTCCGGAGGGCATCAATAGCGACACTGACGCAACATGTATGGGTGTTTGCTCAAGCCTGAGTAGGAGTAAACTCGCGAACCGGGACGGGGCTACCGGCTATTAAAAACGGTTGTTTGTGCGGAGGGGCTTCGGTGTCTGCATACAAATCATAATCTTTATTCTGGATAGCGTCCTTTTGAATTTGCGACCAATTAACCTTTGA
>JAAWXA010000329.1:0-34626 GCA_038090715.1 Florisuga fusca | reverse complement strand
AAGACCCCAGTTTTTGAGTGAGTACCCCCAGGGCTAACTTTTGCCTTTCATGTACATACAGTTGGAAGTCTTTGGTTAAATCCGGCAAGCCCAGGGCAGGCGCTTCCTTGAGGGCCTGTTTTAATTCCTGGAACGCTTTATCTTCCGTGGGTCCCCACTTAAATCTCGGTTCCTTCATAGCCTCATACAGTGGTTTGGCTGTCAGTCCAAAGTTGGGGATCCACAGTCGACACCAGCCAATCATTCCTAGAAAAGATCTTAATTCCTGGTTATTGCGGGGTACTGGAATTGCACATATGGCTTGAATACGATTTACTCCCAAACGACGGACTCCCTGTGAAATTTCACATCCTAAATAAATGACCTTTTGTTTGACCAGCTGTGCCTTTTCTCTGGATACCCGGTATCCAGCCTGTCCCAACATATTCAACAGTGCAATGGTTAACTTGAGGCAGAGACCCTGTTCTATGGTCCCCAAGAGAATGTCGTCCACATACTGCAATACCACATAAGAGAGATGCGAATCTTTTACCTGGGTAGTTTTCCATTCCTCAAGTTCCTTGGCCAGTTGGTTACCGAATATGGTGGGTGAGGATTTAAATCCCTGGGGAAGCCTGGTCCATGTGAGTTGGTGCTTTCGTCCCGTGTCGGGGTTTTCCCACTCGAATGCGAAGATGTTCCTGCTCTCAGGTGCCAGGGGTATGCAGAAGAAGGCATCCTTTAAATCGATTACTGTAAACCACTGAAATTTCTCAGAAACAGATGTTAGCAGGGTATATGGATTTGCTACCACAGGGTGTATATCCTTAGTGATAGAATTGACTGCCCTCAGGTCCTGTACTAACCTATAACTGCCATTAGGCTTTTTGATGGGGAAAATGGGGGTGTTAAATTCAGATTCACACTCCTGCAAGATTCCTAGATTTAAGAATTGAGTTATCATGGGAGCTATTCCTTTCCTAGCTTCCAGGCTGATGGGATACTGTCGCACCCTTACTGGTTGAGCCCCTTCTTTTAATTCCACTACCACTGGTACTGCCGCTTTTGACTTCCCTGGAGTCCCTGTTTCCCAAACCCACGGTGCGACCGCCTGTTTAATTTCCAATGGTATCTCTTCCTTCCCTACTTCTTTGATTACAAACAATTTTGCTAGATTTTCCTCTGGTATTTCTAGTTTTACTCTGTCTTTTTCAAAAATAATTCTTGCCTGTAATGCCGAAAGCAAGTCCCTCCCGAGCAGGGACTCTGGGCTATTTGGCATGTACAGAAATTGGTGATCAAATTCCTTTCCCCCAAACTTGATATCAAGTGGCCGCAGAAACGGCCTTTCTTCAACCTCCCCAGTTACCCCGACAACCCATATCGTAGAATCACTTAGAGGTCCCTTTAATCTGTTCACAGCTGAATAACTTGCTCCTGTATCTATTCTGAATTCCATTGGCTCCCCTTCGACCTGTAATATGACCTTGAGGTCCCGATCGAGTCAGCTCTGGTTCTGGTAATTCCCCATCATAAAGGCTTGGGCGACCCCTTGTGGATTTTCCGCGAACGGATTCAATCCGCCGGGATTTCCTCCATTACCCGGGAAGCTCCCCCCCTCACCGGAACTCCCTGGTTGAGCGGACATTCGTTTTTCCAGTGTCCCAGTCCTTTGCAAAAGGCACACTGGTTAGGTCCCAACCTTCCGCGTCCCCCTGTATTCCCAAAACCCCCAAAGCTTCTACCCATTCCAGTACTACCCCTCCCCCTGCCGCGACCGCGACCTCTATTGTTCCCATACGTCACTTGCTGCAAAACTGCCAGCATGCTTGCTTGCTGTCTTTTTGTTGCCTCCTTCTCCCTGTTATTATAAACCTTCCACGCAACCTCCAATAACTTTTCCAAATTCCGTGTGTCTTCTCCCTCTAATTTCTGTAACTTTTTCCTAATATCCTCCTGAGATTGACCCATAAAAATCAAAGCCAGCTGCAGTTTACCCGGTTCAGCCTCCACATCTAGGTCTGTGTACCTCCGCGCTGTTTCTTTTAGCCTTTCTAAAAATCCCGATGGTGATTCATGTTTTTCCTGTTTTACAGAATACAGCTTAGACCAATTTATTGTTTTTGGAATTCCCTCACGGACCCCCTCTACCAGTAGATCCTGGTAGTTTTTAAGTGCTCTGTATCCTGCCGAAGAATTGGGGTCCCATTCTGGGTCCTCTCTCGGTACCAGATCATTTACTGAACCTTGTGCTATTTGCATTCTAATTAATTCTCTTGCCCGATTTGTCATCGCCCTGAACACCATCTCCTTTTCTGTAGAATCCATAATTGTGTCCAACAACACCTGAATATCGTTCCAGTCCGGGTTTTGCATTTTAATTACCATTTTCACAACCCGAGCCACTTTCTCGGGATTTTCCCTATACGCCCCCGCCGACTGCTTCCATATTATTAAATCGTTTGGGGAAAAAGGAACCTTTACCATCATCCTCCCCCCATCTGCTCCTACTGCCTCTCGCAGCGGAGCCATCAACTGAGGCTGCGACAAACCCCCCCCTCTCCCCAGCCTTCCCCTCCGGGTCCGCTCCGCAAGCGGCGTTCGTGGCGATCGACCCAATCCTCCTCCTCTATTTCCTCCTTAAGTGAGAGGGGAGGAGATGCTCTATCCGGAACATCTCCAGGGGGTGGCGCGCTTGGGGCGACTAACAGAGACACATCCTCCTGTTCTTCCGAAAAGCGTATTTTATGTTCCTTACAACCAACGCATTTATCATTTTCTGTTTTGATGGTCTTTAACAGCCCGCCAGCCTCTTGCCACCCAGGTTTGTCTTTTAAGTGATAAAACAAATCCAGATACTGTATTTCATCCCATTTTTCTTTTTTTCGCAAGAAATTCATCATAGAACCTAATATTTCAGGAGTTATTGTACCATTCCACGGCCATTGCATCCCTCCTGTTTCATATTTAGGCCACACATTATTACAATAATCAATCAAAGTCCTCCTCTGCAATTCCTGCCCGAAATTACCCTCTTTCCAATGCTTTAACAAACAACCGAGAGGCGAATCCTCGGGGACTTCTTTTTCGTTACAAGACAGAGCTCTGAAAGTTTTAAACTGTAACATGTTAATCCCCTAGCTATGCGTACTCCCACACACACACAACACACACACAAAAACCAATATGCGGTGACCACCAAATTTCCTGTACCAAATACCAAACTTGCCGGGTCTCAACTCGTCCGTGACCAGCAAGTGCTGGATCTGCACAGCCTTGCACTCGCTGTGTCTTACGACCAGCGCCTAGGCTTCCCAATAACCAACCAATAATACCAAATAACCAATTCCCAATAATACCAACCAACCTATAAGGAATAAAGCACCTTCGGGCTTACCTTATGGTCGTCCGTCGGGCGCGGGGTCGGGCACGGGTCGATGTCTCCTCCAGGAATCACCTGGTGCCGGCTTGGAGTGGATCAGCACGTGAACCGCCCCAGCCGCCCCCGGAGTCCCATCTGGGTCGCCAGAAAACTGTTGCCCGAAACAAAGACTCAAACCAGCAGAGTGTCGGTTTGAATCGGTGCTTTATTTAGGGGCCCTGGGAATCCTGGGGACAGGGCAGAGTCCCAGATCAGGATTCCGAAAATCCCCCGTTTGGTTTCAGCTTTTATACCCTTTTACAAAGCGACCTTCATGCAGAGCTACAAAACGGTAGACAAAACAGTTACATGCTTTATATAAACAATGGTAGGCAGACATCCACTAACTACAAATTTCTCATGCTAGTTTAACTTAAGACATTATTGAACCGATACCCCCCCCTCCCCCTTTTACGTGCATAACATTTCAACCCTTTATCTTCAATGACAGTTTACTTCTCTTCATGTTCTCTCTTCTTAGCACATTCTTTCTTATCTGCCTTTGATCCTACTTGCAACAAGTGGAGACCTCATCACTCTGCAACTACCTAAAAGGAGGTTGGAGCCAGGTGGGGGTCGGTCTCTTCTCCCAAGTAGCTACCAGTAACACTAGAGGGCATGGACTTAAGCTCTGCCAGGGGAGGTTTAGGTTAGATATTAGGAAAAAATTCTTTACAGAGAGGGTTATCAGACATTGGAATGGGCTGCCCAGGGAGGTGGTGGATTCTCCGTCCCTGGACATTTTTAAAGAGTCTGGATGTGGCACTCACTGCCACACTGATCTAGTAACCACAGTGGTAGTGGATTAAGGGTTGGACTTGATGATCTCAGAGGTTCTTTCCAACCCAGATGATTCTGTGATTCTGTGTAATTCAAGGGGAATGAATATATGAAATGGAATGATCAGACTGTAAAGTGAAGAATTCTTTTGAATGCAGTGAGGAAAAAATTAGAGGAGAAAAATGTTTGAGGCCAGATGAGAGGTAAGCCCAGGGGCTAACAGTGAGATCGTGCTGTATGGGGGGGGTGGGGTAGGTGAGATCAGGCCACTCTGTACACCTGCCCAGAACTGTGGGAAGAAACCCGGAAGCTTGCTTCCTCAGCCAATCAGGCACAGCAGGAGGCGTGTCCAGGCAAGCTGCAGGGGGGGGAATTTAAACACCCCTGAGGAGCACTAGTGACCCGGAGCATGGTGAACAAACAGGGATGTGTCAGGGCAGTTCACTCAGACAGGGAGAGCAGCAGGGCACTAGAGAGCTGCAATTTAGTCAAGGAGTGATGGTGGCTACTCAGAGGAATAAAACTGTGCTCCCAGCACCCACAAAAATGGATATTGTTATCCACGCCACAGACTGTGAGGAATGCCATAGCCTTTCACTGGCAGCAGGAGGCATCTCAAACAATGACTGTGCACAGTATGAGCAGGTTGATGACCTGCTCAGCATGGTGGCACAGCTCCAAGACAAAGTGATGGAGCTCAGGGAAGACTTGAGTAGGTTAAGAAACATCAGGGAGAGTGAGAGGGAAATTGATTACTTTCATCAAATGATCTCTTCAAAACTAGAACAGGAAGTAACTCTCAGGGGAGCAGAGGATCCCATATCCTCTCATTAGCAAGACCTCTACCCCTCCCATAGTAACCCACAGGAGGATGGTCAATGAGAAAAGGTCACTGCTTGAGAAAACGGAGCAAGTGTGTTACTCTAAGAAGTGCACCACCTGCAGTGCCCTTGCAGAATAGGTATAGGTCTCTACAGGAAGATCTGGTTGTGAATAGATTGAGGGCTCACAAAAAAAGCCAAAAGCACCACCAAGGCCGACTGCCCTCAGGATGGCCATCAAAACCAACACTGAAAAGAAAAATCGATGGGTCATGGTAGTAGGTGACTCCCTGCTGAGGGGAGTGGAGGGCCCCATATGTAGACCAAACCTGTTGTAGAATGTTGTAGAATACCCTGGAATCGGGGTGTGCACAATTCCATGTCTGTGTATATAATCCCTTATCTGAGGCCAATTACATCAGCCCTTACTACTGACCTTATGCAGCTGGGATTCGTTCTCTATAGGTAAACACACCGGGTGTCCAGTAATAAGTTATTTTAGTGCAAGGTGGCGGGGAGGTGTGTTCACACAAGCACTATATAAGAATTGTAACTGCGCAATAAAGTTGAAGTTTGTTTATCAATCACATTGATTGTACGGGTCTTCCCTAGATCCGCTTCTACACAAACCCACTTTATAAGGAAGTCTGCTGTCTCCTTAGTGTGCAGGTAAAGGATGTTGTCGGCTTGGCTGAAGACTGAAGAAATGCATATGCCCTGAAAGAAGAGGTTAAAAGTTTACCCAGAGAAAGATCTCTGCTTCATTTTACTTCATCCCCATGACCACCACCAAGAGACACTATGCAAATGCAGGAGGGCGGAGATTATGAAAATGACTTCTTGGGACTAATTTTAATATGAAGCGGGAGTAGGTGATGCATATGTACAGGCGTATTGCTAAATCTAATAAATATTTAAAACTTCAGTGTATATAAAAAAAACCTAATTGCGAGATTGGTGCATGCGGATTTCGGAGGAATTATCCCCTTGTGTGCCCAGTGCTGAATAAATATACCCCTCTCTATAACTTCCCAAGTTGTAGAGTCGTTTTCTGCAAGTCGATTTTGGCACCCCAGATGGGACTGTCCTGGTTTGGGCCAGGATAAAGATAATTTTCTGGTCTTGTACTTTTGCTTTCAGCTAAGTCTCTTGTAAGTAGCTGCACTTGCTGAAACTAACAGCAAGTTTCTCAGACAGTGTCTGCTTCTAGGACTGATAACACTGGATGTTTATAGTTACTGCTAGAGACTGGTATACAGAACCAAGGACACTGCTCAGCTCTGAGGAACATTTTACCCTCCAGAAGGAGCAAAGAGGTCCCACCTGAACCCCTCCTTTGGGGAGGATTGGACAAGATAGATGCCATAACTGACCAAGCAGAGTATTCCATCCCATACACATCATACTCAGTATAAATTTGAGGGATCACGAGGGTCAGACCCCTTCTTCTCCTTCCTGACCCTTCTTCCTGCTTGTCCTGCCTTCCTTCGCCTGTTCCCTGTTTGCTTCGGCATCCTGGGAGGATTCCGTCCATTCGTCTGCCTGTGGTCCTGATCCGTGCCAGCCTGAAGTTACATAGATTAAATGAACAAATATAACTTTATATTGTAAATTTGTTACAGAAGGACCTGTCCATGACTGTATAAGAGGCAGGAGAAAGGTTAGAGGAAACAACCGGCTGGTGGAATCCTAAGTGGGATCCTAAGTGACGTAATATTATTGTAGCCTAGGTAACTTTGTAACTTTATTTTGTTTCTATGTTCAGTATTAATGGTGTGTGCATGTGTGTGTGTGAATGACACGAAACGTAGTTGTGAAGTGAGTATCCTTTTATCCCGGGAATGAATGTTACCTGATGTATGCTCTGAAGTGTAGAAACTGTGAAAAACAAAAAAAAGGGTTTTTTTTTACTGGGAATTGGGTTTCACTTGCTGTAAGTGTGAACTTCAGTCTAATTGGGACAATCAGTGGTCAAAGGCCAAAGTTGTAAAATTTGTATGGGTTTGGAAGTGAACAAAGTGAGTGTGTGCTACATGGGGATTATCATTACGACCTACTTTATGAGACTCTTTGTAGGAAGTGCAAAAATGCGTGGTTGCAGAATTTAGTAATGGTGATTGTTACGATCCGAGATGTCATTTTATATTTTGATTGTGAGGAAAGATCAACCACTACTCATGGGCGTCACATGAATTTACAAAAATGGCAGGCTTTATGGTTTTAGCAAATTGCAGGGATTTGTTTTGGCGAAGGGAGAAAGTGGCACCACCTTTGGAAGAAAGGGCATGTTTGGGGGAGGAGAGAGTTGTTAAGAAAAGGAAAAAAAAAACCAAACAAGAGAGCAATTAAGTTTTATCACCCTCTGCTAGCCCTGGTCTCTAGCTGGAGAGGGGAGGGGTGCATAGGACCCACCGTTCCTACTTGGCTGCTCTTCTCCTTTTCCAAAATTCCGTTTGAGTTTTTATACAGCAAAAAGGGCTGTCTTTTCAAAGGCTTTTCCATCTCTTTGTCTTGACATCATACTAGGAGACCTTCTGATTAGCATTCTTATCTTTAGGCACCTGCTAGGCATGATACAAATAGAAGTTAAGTAAGTTTGGGGTAAAAATCTGTTAATTGAGAATAGGTTTGATATATTTTTAAGACTAAAAAATGCTGAATTCGAGAGACAATTTAATATTTTCAAAGTGTTTATATCAGTGATTTTGTCACTAGGACTGTGATGTATTTTGGGGGTTTGTCCTAGAAAAGTGGAGCTGACTCTATTGGGGGTACTTAAAAGCAAACTTGGTTTGGAGCATCATCTGTTGTCTTTCTTCTAGCATCCACTGCCTGAAAACTGTAAATAAGAAAAGTATTCTAGATTTCTGGAGGAATCTCTCCAAGTTTTACTAAGGCTCTCAGAGCAAAGAAACTCATTAGCATCCCAAACAGTCTGTTATCCTAATGACAATGGCGTGCTAACATTCAGTAATTGCAAAATAAAGGGCAGCATGGTAGACTGCCCCACAGTAAAAATTACTGTTTGTTAAAGATGTCTGTGCCTCTACCCTCCGTATAGCAATACTATCTGCCTGATGGGGTGGTAGGAGATTTAAAGGAAAATGTATCATCACTCGTGCGGACTTTTCCTGTGATGGTCGGGGCTGCTTAAGAGACAAGCAGCCAGAGGCAGCTTACAATTGATCATGGGCAGCTGTGAGTATCCTCAGCTCTCCCTCTCCACTGCAAGGGGAGTAAAAAGGGGGACCCTGGGCCGGGCCCAGGCGGAGGCGGTAGCAGCGGGACACTGCCTGCAGATGGCCTGCAGGGACCTCAGCGCCGTGGCTGCCACCATCGATATCATCACCGCCTGTCCCCTGCCCAACATCCTCAGGGACCTTCCCCAGCTCTGCAGAATTGGTTGGGGGTGAGTGGGCAATTAGAGGAAACGAATTTCAGCCTGGACCAGGGAGGAGACAAACACTTGAGGTGGAGGGAACAACCTAAAAATAGTGGCCAAGCCCACCCAGGTGCTGAGCTTCCCTAGGGAGAAGCAATGGGTCCCTAGGGCAAAATAGAAATAAAGAAAAGGGAGTGCAGAGGCATTTCACGCAGCCAGAAAACCCAAAATTAAATTTGGGTTAAATTTGGTAAATTAGAGACAAAAGCTCTGAAATGGCTCCTTTTTAGTGCAAAGGACACGAGCAGAAAATGTCCAGCCTCTCTGTCAAGTGGGACAGGGAGGGATGTGGTGCTGCCACATGGATGGAGCCCTCAGGAGCCTGCCAGAGGTGGGGACGTGCAGGGACCATCTCATGTGGTAGGTGATGGGGCCAGGTGAGCCGTCCCAGCCGCAGTGGCACAGGAGGGCTGGAGCCAAACCACTGTCAGGATGGTGCATTGCCCCTGCCAGGCACTCTTCTGAACTCATTGGCATGTGTTGCCTGTGGATCACCCTGGCATCCTTCCCATCCAGCGCACTCCTGTGAAAATCCACCTGTGGGAATAGCAGCAAGGATGGCAAACAGCACAGGTGTGGCTTCCTTGCCCTGCCCCTGCTGGCACCCCAGCCTCCATTCATCTCCCGGAAGGAGGAGCCCAAAAGGGGGAGAGGGTGGACGACCCATTTTGAGAGGGGCCAAGAGAGAGGGTATTCCTCCCCCCCCGCAGGGCCTGGGGCACTCACCCTATTTCTTACATCCTGCCCCTCTGGGAAGTGCTAATGGCATCCCTGGGAGGGACGGGGCACTCTGGTCGGTGTCCTGACTAACCCAGCAGGTGCCATGCTGCAGCAATTAGTGCAATAACAGAGGGAAACCATACGTCACCTGGAGTGCCAGGGGAGGCAGGGCTCAAGGCACAGCAGTGGGGTGTGGGGTCCCCAAGAAGGGGTTGGGCACCAGCCAGGCACCACAGTCAAAGCCAGAAACAATCCATCTGGGATCAGCGTGCAGTGACAGCGCCCTGCCAGCCTCCCTGAGCCTACATAGAAGAGTGGGACTCCCAAGACTGGGACTGAGCTCAGCCAAGTGTGGCTCCAGGGATGCTGCTGGACAGGGCCTGACATCACAAGGGATCAGGGAGAGGGAGCCTACCCACCAGGGTGACGGCTCTGCAGTGGTTGGAGCAGGGATGATACAGAGGGATGGTACAGGGATGATAATTATATCGTAGTAAAAGGGAGCCACCGGTCAATCTGAAAAGGCTTTTTTTTTTTGCTTTTTTTTTTTTTTTTTTAAATTTATGTAAACCCTTAAAATACAAATAGGCAAACAAGTAGGGATACATAAATTTGTATATATTGTCCAACTCTCCAAAGCCCCTTTTGGGGAGGGACTTGCTAGAAAAATTGGGAGCAGTAATAAGATTCAATAAAGGAGAAATAACTCTTGAAGTAAAAGATCAGGATTATATTCAAATAATGAGCTTATTATTGGCCACCACTCCCATAGAAAGAAAAATTGACCAAAAGATAATAGATCAAGTTTACCCAGGAATATGGGCTTCTGATATCCCAGGGAGAGCAAAGAATGCTCAACCAGTTATTATACATTTGAAGGAAGGGATAAGACCAACAATAGAAAAAAAATCTGTAATTGGGGTTACTTAGAGAGTATGAATCTGTGGGGTTTTTCCACTCAGGCAGACATGTACTGAACAAGCCATGTTCAGGAATGTGTTAATGAACTGACCTTGGCGGGGAAGAATAACACCGGACCTGGCTTTGCAGCAAAAACAAGATAACAGAGTAAGGCAATAACAACTCTTTTCAAGTCAGGACGGCCCTCAGGATGGACGTGGACAATAGCCTTTATCCAATTAGCCTATAAGTTAGAAGCAAGTTCAGAGCGTGTTAACCAATCATGTAATGCCATGCTTGTAACACAGATAAAAGTATATATTCAGCACTAACGAGCTTAATAAACAAGTCTTTGCTTCAACCATATTGGTTGTGCTGGCAATTAACTTCATGCCCCCCCGCAACATGAATCTAGTTATAATACTCCTATACTACACAAGTATAGCAGGACCTAAGGGCTATAAATAAAATCACAGAGGATCTGTATCCAGTGGTAGCAAATGCATACACCTTGCTTACAACTTTAACCCCAGATTTAACCTGGGTTACAGTTTTAGATGCCTTCTTTTGCCTTCCTCTCCATAATGCCAGTCAAAATTTGTTTGCTTTTGAATGGGAAAACCCCAAAACTGGATGAAAAACCTGACTTACATTGACTGTGCTGCCTCAAGGATTCAAGAACTCACCCACTATTTTTGGCAATCATTTGGCTAAGAATCTGGAGACCTAGGAGCCGCCACCCGGAACAGGCAATTTATTTCAGGGTATCGTGTATCCAAGAAAAAGGCTCAAAAGTTTCAGCAACAGATGACTTATCTGGGATATGAAATCAGTGAGGGGGCCAGCACACGTTAGGGCAGGCCCAGAAGGAGGCTATCTGCCAGACCCCGAGACCCCAAACAACAAAAGAACTACAAACCTTCCTTGGAATGACAGAATGGTGTGGGCTTTGCATGTATAATTATGGGATACTGGTTAAACCATTGTATGCACTAACCAAAACTGACCAGAAACAGCTTCAATGGAATAAAGCAGCAATATGGGCCTTTGAGAAATTGAAGAAAGCTCTAATGGAGGCCACAGCACTTGGACTACCAGATGTGAGTAAACCATTTTTCTTATTCTCACATGAAAAACAAGGTATAGCCCTAGGGATACTGGCCCAGAACCTGTATGGCCTACCATACAGACAAGCAGTGGCAAACTTCTAAACAACTGGATATCACGGCTAAAGGTTGGCCCGGATGCTTGAGAGCTGTATCTGCCATACTAGGCCCAAAAATTCACAATGGGACAGAAGATCACTGTGTTAGTTTCCCACACAATCTCATCAGTCCTGTAAGCAAAAGATGGCCACTGGTCATCTCCTCAAAGGTTTCTTAAATATCAAGCTATAATGGTTGCACAAGACGATGTGACAATAGTAGTAACTAATGTTGTCAAACCAGCTTCTTTCCCTAGTGGAAATACAGGAGAACCTGTTGAGCATGGTTGTCTCCAGACAATAGAGGCAACCTATTCAAGTCAGCCAAACCTTAAGGAGCATCCTATGAAAGAAGCAGAAAACTGGTTCATTGATGGAAGCATCTTCTTCCTGAAGAGAAAAAGACTGTCCAGATATGCAGTTACCACTGCCACTGAGGTATTAGAATCCAGCCCGCTACCCCAAATACCTTGGCACAAAAGGCAGAAATAATTGCCCTTACTCGAGGGTTGGAGTTGACCCAAGGGAAAAATATTAACATATACACAGATTCTAAATATGCCTTTGGGTTTGTGCATGCATATAGAACAATTTGAAAAGAAAGAGGACTCTTGAGTACCCAAGGAAAACACATTAAACATGCTGAAGAAATTCTGAAGCTGCTCGAGGTTGTCCAGCTACAACAGAGGATAGCAATAATTCACATTAAGGTGCACCAGAAGGTAACCTCAGAAGAAGAAATGGGGAACTGACTGGTGGATAGAGAGACAAAAAAGGCAGCAAGGGTAGAAATAGTTACAGAGAATGCCTTTATTTCAGATGGACAAATTATACTTGAGGGAAAACCTACATATATAAAGGAGGATCAAAACCTTATAACTGACCTAGGGGGTGAACGTAGTGATGATGAATGGGCTTATACCCCATAAAAGAAAATTATAGTACACCAATATTACTAATTGTTGAGTATGTGGACAGGCTGCTGATTTTGGCATCTTGTTTAGGTGTTTTATGTGTTATACTATTAGACCAATGAATGACTATGAGCAGTGGAAGAAACATCATCTCTGTCAAAAGGTAGAATCAGGCAAATATTTCAAAACGAAGCCTAAATAGAGAGAGTATTCTTTGTGTTAAGTAAAGGAATTTACTAACTGAATAGAGAGGGGAGGTAATTGATGTAAAGGTTAATATAAAATGCCTGCTAGTAATTGTCTAGGGGTCACATTGACCTGATAGAAGCTAATACAGAATGCTTGTTTAATAGAAGCTAAAAAATTGTTTAGGTACTCATCACCTGAAAAGGGAAATATATGTCCTAAACTGATAACTATAGCAACCCTGAAAAAAGAAACAGAACATGTTGTGGGTGCTAGGGGAACAGAAAATGTGCTGGGGGTGCTGGTGGATGGAAGGATGACCATGAGCCAACAATGTGCCCTTGTGGACAAGAAGGTCAATGGCATCCTGGGGTGTTTTAGAAGGGGTGTGTCTAGAGAGGTCAAGAGAGGTTCTCCTCCCCCTCTACTCTGCCTTGGTGGGGCCGTACCTGGAATTTTGTCTCCAGTTCTGGGCTCCTCAGTTCCAGAAGGGCAGGGAACTGCTTGAAAGAGTCCAGTGCTGAGTGACTAAGATGATTAAGGGAGTGGAACATCTCCCTTATGAGGAAAGACTGAGGGAGCTGGGTCTCTTCAGCTTGGAGAAGAGGAGAATGAGGGGTGACCTCATCAATGTTTATAAATATGTAAGGGGTGAGTGCCAGGAGGACGGAGTCAAGCTTTTCTCAGGGGTGACTAATAATAGGACAAGGGTCAACGGTTGTAAACTGTAGCATAGACAGTTCCGTATAAATATAAGGAAGAATTTTTTCACTGTGAGGGTGACAGAGCACTGGAACAGGCTGCCCAAGGATGTTGTGGAGTCTCTTTCCCTGAGCCATTCAAAGTCCACCTGGATTCATTCATGTGTGACCTTCTATAGGTGACTCTGCTTTGGCAGGGGGAGTTGGACTAGATGATCTTTTGAGGTCCCTTCCAACCCCTAACTTTCTATGATTCTTTGATTCTAAGAAGACAAAGAAGAAGACGAAGACGACAAAGAAGAAGACAAAGAAGAAGACAAAGAAGAAGAAGAAGAAGAAGAAGAAGAAGAAGAAGAAGAAGAAGAAGAAGAAGAAGAAGAAGAAGAAGAAGAAGAAGAAGAAGAAGATGGTGGCAAAGAAGATATACATGACAGAGGAGGTAATGAAGAAGACATAGAAGATGAAGAAGAGGAAGAAGAAGAATATGAAGAAGATGAAGGACAAGACAAAGAAGAGGAAGATAAAGCGGAAGAAGGCAACAAAGATGAAGAAAAAGAAGAAAAAGATGAAGAAGACAAAGACAATGACCAAGAATAAGAATAATAAGACGAAGATGAAGACAAGACAAAGAAGACAAAAAAGATAATGAAGACAAAGAAGATGAAGATGTTGAAGAAGAAGACGAAGATTGTCATGGTCTGTAACTATTAATATTTTATATTTTGTTTGTGAAGAAATATTAGCCACTGTGCATGCACATACTACAAAGTAACCAGGTTTATGGTTTGAACAAATTACAACTGTTTATTACAGGGAAAAATGACACCACTTTTTGAAAGGAGTCTTAGGAAGGAGTTAATAGTGGGAGAGAAGCAAGCAAAACAGATTTTTAAATAAGTTTATCACCCCAGGGAAAAGGGTTATTAAGGAAAGAAAGAATGATTAAATGTTTTTTTCACCCTCCAAAGAAAGTAATCTCCTCCTTGCAGGAATCTCTGTCTCCTTGAAGTCTCTACCTGTTTTTTCCAAAGCCCTTACCAGAGGAATCACTGCATCTATTACCACATCTGGAATGTCATCTTTGGGGTCCTCTGCGGAAAGTGTCCCTGTTAGCAGGCATATATCTGTGCCTTCCATGCCATGTGCTGGGGAATATGTAATTGCACAGAATTCTCAGAAAAGGTTACTTGAGCATTCAATTTGCACAGCAAATCATGTCCTAATAGTGTCAGGGGACATTCTGACATATAGAGAAATTAATGAGTTAATTTCTTATTTCCAGTTGTGCACTCCATTGGTTTCAGGAATGGCTTTAAAACTCACTTTCTTCTTTTCCCTTACAATTGGTACTGTAATTTTACTTAAAGGCCCCTTACAACTAGTAACTACTGAGTGTGTGGCTCTGCTATTTAGTAAAAATTCTATAGTTTCACCCCCCAGCTTCATTGGAACCAGAGGATCACCTGATGGAACATTAATAATTTCCTCTGGTCCCTATCATTCCAAGTCATATTTCTCCAGTATGATCAAATTCTCATCAGTTTATGAATTTTCCTTTCCCTTGCCTCTCTTACTCTTACTTGGGCATGATGGATGAAGATTCATGGACCCCATATGATGGTGAAGACAGAATCAAACTTTATTGTGCACTAGACTATTTATGTGCTAGTACACTGAGTTAGTAGCTAATCATGTATAGCCCCTTATCCCCAACTCCCATATTATCTTGCCAGATATATAGTTTGCATATTTCTGTACAAAACTAAGCCATAAATGTCACATAAATCTCTTCAAATTTCTTCTTTCCCATGCATGTCCTGCTTCTTGTTTCTCTGTTCTCTCTTTATCTCAGATCCCTGAGGCATCTCGCCAGTGCTTCTGCAATGTTGTTTTTTCTTCAACACAGCTGTTGTGTTCATTCCTTGGTCCTCTGGTCCCACACTTGGGCACTCATTTTTCCAGTGCTCCTCCTCCTGAAAAATTGCACGTTGATTTTGTTCTGTTGTTCCCCTAAGACTGTGCTCTTGTCCCCCTGCTCTTTCCTTCCCCATGTCTCAAAATGCTATTCTCATTTATAGTAGCAGCTAGTAAAGATGCCTGTGATTTTATCCTGTTTTGGTTTTATCTTTTTTTTTCTCATTGTCATCTTGATCATTGTATACCTTATATGCTATTTCAATCAACTATGAGATCAGCATGTTGCCTGCCCCATCCACTTCCTGCAATTTCTTTCTGATATCTGAGGATGACTGGCCTATAAACAGCATGTTAAATATCTTATGGTTGGTTTCCTCCTTAGGGTCCAAATCAGTCCATTTTTTAGCAGTCTCACATACTCTCTCAGAAAAGACTGAGTGTTCCTTGTAAGATCCCTGTCTAATCTCATAATTTTGACAAGTGTTTTGTTTTATGGGCCCCATTCTGAATTCCATACAAGATTAACTGTTAGTATTGCTTAAGTCTATTCAGCCCTATTCTGGATCCTCAGTGGGAATAACCCAATTAATGTCTTCTTGTGTGTGTCTGTGCTCCCCTTCTTCTCTAGCTTTCTCTAAAACTATTCTCTTTTCCTCAGTAGCAAGGAAATTTTTTAAAAGTGCCTAAATATCCCCCCCAATGGGGTTAGGTCTTGTTATTGTTTTGAGTACACCATACATTCCCTCCAGATTGCCTCAATGTCTTCAGTTTCCAGTTTAACAAGTTTGACACTGTCAAAGAGACATGCATGTAAAGTAGTTGTCCCTTCACCCCTATTCCTTTTCTTAAAGGGGCCTGAATAGTGGGATGCTGTCCCCTTGTTCTCCCAGCTATCAGACTGAAATCCTTGTTCTCCGGTCCCCTAATCACACCCCTCTTCAATTTCCTGCTATGGAGGTGGTGCATGTCCAGGGTTGAGAGGCAGGGCTGAGGGTACCAACAGTTGCACATCATCTACATTCTCATCCCCTTTTACCAACTTTCAACAATCCTTGCTGCTAGCTTTTGATCCTGCATACATAACACATACATAACAGCATCTGTTTCCATTAGGTCTGGGATTCAGCAAGAAATCACAAATACAAGCTCCTATTAAACCTATTAGAAACAGTTTTATTACACCATCCCAACTACAAGCATACAGATACAAATTACTTACAATATTGAACTCATTGATAGTATTCACAAAGCAAGTCTTCTCCTAAATCGAACTCGGAGTAGTTGAAAAAGTTTTACAGGAGTCCTTCCAAGGAAAAACTACAATGTTCCCCTGGAAGTCATTCTCCGACCTCCTTCCGGTTTTCTCTCCCTTTTATGCACTGTCACGTGCAATCAGTACACCCAGGAGGATGGCCAGGAAACGGAACAAACCTAGCTTTATCTGTTAATCCCTGGTATGCACCTATGCGAACACTGGGGGGGGTTTCAAACCTGATGTTAAGATCCCAATTTCACACCAAACATCTGTCCTCTATAGATCAGAATTATTTCCTCCAACACATGCCACTGCGTGATCTGTAGAGGGCAATTAATTATATTGTAATACACAAACTGATACAATTTTGCCTGGTGGTTACAATCAATTCCCAACTAAAATTACAATACCAGGAAAATACAGAACTCAACTGGACACATTCCCAGGCAATCCACTCCAGATGACCATGTTCAAGCAGGGGGCTTAGGCTAGACCATCTCAAGAGGTTCCTTTCGACTTCCACAATTCATGCCAACCGTAGGCTTTTTGGGCCTGTCCTCCTCTCCTGGATGGTCCTCTGATAACAGGAGGCCAATCCTCACATCAAGGTCTGGTATGGCCTATGTCTCCACTGCTCAACACCTACTGTGTTGCAGCCAGCATCAGGGCTATAGGTTCTTCTTGGTGGCAAATACAGAGGACAACCCAGTCTTGCCCTTGATGGGAGTAGGAGGTGCTCAGCCAGCCCCAGTCCTCTTGCCTGACTCGGTCTGTCGATACAGAGATTCACCTGTCTCCTCCAGTAACAAGTCATTATCATAGCAAAGCTTACACAGGTTCTTTTACAACAGACAAATCCATACTGGTGTGGGTTGTAGTTAATTCTATGATACAGAATACAGTTCTGATCAGCAATCGAGCTATTTGCCCAATGAGGGCAGTGTTCAAGATGACACTGAAATCATTCACAAGAATGGCCTGATTTGTTTTCTGTGAGAAGCATTCCTGTTGAGTATGTCGGGAAAAGGTTACTCAATGTAGTAACCCTGCGGCGGATATGTTCCTGTACGTTGCATTATCCAGAGTGATCGAAACACCTTCCTTGGTTGGGGCACCACGTAATTAATAGCTCTATGGCTATACAAAGCATGACAGAATTAGAGTGCCCCACACACACTTATCTCCGCTTCAGGTGTTCCATTGGGACACACTTCCACTCTGGTTCTCCAGGCAGTGCAATGGTAACCACATGCAAAACATCAGCTTCTATAACTTCCACTGCTATGTCATGTGGTATGTACCAGGCCCAACCACCAGGAAACCCATGGACAAATTGTTTTTGTGGGACAATGTGCCACACATGAACTATTGTTACCGGTAGCTCAGGAGACAAAGTAATCTTTTGGGGGGAGAGATTCTCAATCCCTAAGATTAATTCTTTCTCTGTGCTCTGTAAAGGATTTAAAATAAGTAGTTGTTTAGCAATGCAGAGTGGAGACAAGTATAACAAGCAAAGCACATTGGTACTGTGGGTTACATGGATTAGCACATCTGGATCCAACCATTTGGGTCCCAACACAAAATTTTTGTTTGTGTTAATACCAAACTGTCCTTACTACCGTACTGGGAGAAGCAGCTTCCTGACTGATATGATATAGTGGATGTAGCCACCACTCTGTTACCCCGGGGGATTCCATTCATCAAGAATAGAGGAGTTGTATTCTTTTTCAAGCCCCTATTGTTCAGAACTCGTAATGATTCATGAGGGTTACCGACCCTTTTGGTATATTTTCCATCCCCCCAATAGCCGTAGTTGTTGTTTTAGGAGGCCATTTATACACTCCACTAACCCCTACCCTTGTGGGTGGTACAGAAGATGAAATGTTTGACCACTCTTTTCGTGGACCCCTATCACCATATCTTGATCTTCTGTCTCCATTGTGGCGCTATGTATTCTTGCCAACACATCTGCCCTCGCAGATGGCTGCCTCTGAGGGCTGAGGCAGCCTCTGAGGGCTGTCTCGGTTTGCTGGGTCGTATGCTCGTCCTCATGGAGCACCCAAACATCTCTGTCCTGTAAAACCCTGTAACCAAACTTCTTTTCCCTAAACACTCTTTGCACCTATTTGCCAATGCACCATCCCCTGAGCCACTGCCTGGGAGTCAGTGTGAATATGACATATATGATTTACAAGTGTAGCCTCAATGGCTTGCCAAGCAGCCACCAACTCCGCTAGTTGGCGGCTGCCATTTTCTCCTATCATTACCCATCAGGTTTGAGTGGCAGGATTATAGGCCACAGACTTCCATTTTCCTTGAACACTATGGCTGTCATCAGTGAATCATGCTGTTTGATGTTGTTTGGTAGGTTTTTTTTTTTTACATCACTAAAAAGATAAAATGCTAATAATACTGGCTGCCAGACATATAATGCAAATTGGTAGCAAACGCAAGTATTCCAGGAAACCTCAATAAAAGGGAAGGCCCACTTTTACCAGTTTGCAACCTCTGACAATAATTGATGAGAAGAACGAACGAACTTTTTACTAAAAAAATTCAGAGGAAAAAGGGGAAAATCAAAGGCGAGAGGAATGCCTGTTATCAGGCACTTCCATCGTAAGTAATACACTGTGTGAGCCATCCCATCATGTTATTCCTGTGATATCATAACTTTTTAACTGAGTGTGGAGCTCCTGTTTTTTCCCCACACTTGCATGCATTAATATACATACACTTCAGATAGTTGGTTGATGGAGGACACGAGGGCATGGACACCGACTTCTGTTGACAATCAGAATCAGTTTATTGTGTGGTTCTCCACATTTATACAGTATTGTCCTGGTTTGGGCCAGGATAAAGCTAATTTTCTGTCTTGTAATTTTGCTTTCAGCTAAGTCTCTTGCAAGTAGCTGCACTTGCTGAAATTAACAGCAAGTTTCTCAGACAGTGTCTGCTTCTGGGTAACGCTCAATGTTTATAGTTACAGCTGGAGACTGGTGTGCAAAACCAAGGACACTGCTCAGTTCTGAGGAACATTTTGCCCTCCGGAAGGAGAAAAAGAGTAAAGAGGTCACACCTGAATCCCTCTTTTGGGGAGGAACGGACAAGATAGATGGCCAAAATTGACCAAACAGAGTATTCCATCCCATACATGTCATACTCAGTATAAATTTGAGGGATCACAAGGGTCAAACCCCTTTTTCCTTCCCTTCCTGCTCCCCTTTCTTTGCCTGTCCCTGTTTGCTTCAGCATCCTGGGAGGATTCTGTCCGTTCGTCTGCCTGTGGTCCTGATCCATGCCAGCCTGAATCTGTGTTCCTGCCTCCAGCTCCTGACTGCTTCTGACTCCAGGAGTCCAGCCTGGGACTTTCCCAGGGCTGCCCTGCAGCCTCCGTGGTGACGTGAGAGTTACTGGGGGAAAGGGGGGCGGAACGTGGGATCAATTTTCCTGTGTATTTGTACATATTGAGTAGTTTTTCCTATTTATCACTACTGTTTCATTTAAGTTGTTTAGTTTATTTTCCAACCCATAAGCCTCTCTCCCTTATTCTCTCTCCTTTTTTTATCAGGGAGGAGAGGGGGATTAATAGAGAGCATCTGTCATTCAGTTTAATTGCTGGGCCAGTGTTAAAATGTGACAAGTATCCTGATATCTATTGATTGGTGTACGATTTGTACCTCAAAGTGCTCTTTCTACTTACATAAAACCTTATCTACCCGTTTTCCACCGGAGGCACGTGGTACCAGGGCATAACATTGTCCAGATGGCAAATTCCTTGGGTTATTTACAGCTCTTTGCTTCCTTCAGGGCCAGGCAATATCAGGCAGTTCATATGATTCCTCTATCCCACACAGGTCCACTCCTGTTGTTCTACAGTTTGTCTTTTTCTTCATGTCTAGGGAGGCAGCTAAAGAACACTTTTCACTGCTCTGATTGCCTTGGCTTATTCCCCAGCTGGTTGTGGTGGCATGAGCATTGCCACTTTGGACCCCACCCCCCAAATCCTTCAATTTAAAGCATGCTTCACCAAGTTGGTCAGACTGCTGCCAAAGATTACCCTGCCTCTTTTATATAGGTGGATTCCATCCCTCCCTATCAGGCTATAGTCCTCATAGAGGGTCCCACTGTCATAAAAGCCAAAGCCCGCATGACAACAACAGCAGTGCAGCCAAGTCAAATCTGTTTTGCCTGTGATTATAATTGGTGAGTGAAATGCCCCTCTCTTCGTCTCAACCCACAAGCTTTTTGTTATATTTTATCCTACCCATCCCACTGGGGGGAGAGGAGTTAGTGCGTGGCTGTGTGGTGCTTAGTTGCTGGCTGGACCTAAACCATGACTATTGTAGAAAATAACTGTGTCAAGATGAGTGGACATGACGTGTTAGCTATTGTAGATTCTGATTTGGTGACAGTATAGTTGACAGTCATGGCAAATGGCAATAATGTTGTCATGTAAAACTGGGAGGAAATATCATTCACTGTAATGAAAGCAGGATGGAGAATATTACCTTTTATTGAATGTCGAAAATTATGTCTGGAAGCATTCATACATTTAAAAGTAATATTTTTGTATTGGAAAAGAAGAAAAAAAATAATATGATTCTATAACATTTTACGGTCTTTCTTCTTTACATTCTCCACTAGATTGTAGGACCTGTGAGTGAAGTTATAGAATGAAGGCCTGTTCAATATCTTGTATGTGATTGCCAACCATCAGGGAACTTATTCCCAGAGGAACTTTCACTTACTGAAAAAATTTAAGATTATATTACTGTCTATCAGCAAGCTGCTGTCTGGAGTACCTTAAATGAAAACAAAGATGATTTTCTCATAGATGACAGGTTTGTGTTTATAGGGAAAACCAAGAAAATATTTGCATGTATTTAGAATAATGCTTTGTAAATCTCTATTATTTCATTGATTTGCAAATAACTTGGTTACCTCACAACAAAGACATCATAATCACCTTCTAAGTTGCACTATGTAATGCCTTTTTACTGCAAAAAGGAAGCTATAAAGGACAAGTCTGCTTTTCATGAAGTAAGTTTGAGATAAATAAATTTTTCTTTGTAATCACTGTGGATTTAGATTAATATAACTGAGTGTATAATTTAATGGAATTGTTATGAATGACCAATGACCGAGGAGAGAGGGATTAATAGAGAGCATCTGTTATTCGGTTTAATTGCCGGGCCAGTGTTAAACTGTGACAATGGATTAGTAACCATGTGTGGTAAGGGCTGCAAGAGCTGGCAGTCAGGACATGCAGAGACAATTTAATGAGCCTGCTCCTGAGTAAGATGAAGAGCCGTTGAGTGCATTAGCATTCTGATGGTAAAACTCATGAGACAGGCATGCTTGTTGAAATAAATCTGGTACCTGAACTGTAGCTGCTAGAAGATCAGCACTTATTGCCTTCTGCTACAGGGCCAGGAAGATTAGAATGAAAATGAACATGAACCACAAAATAAGGAGCAGTGCAACGGTTCAACAGATATTGAAGCTCCGTCAATAAAGCAAAAAGATGGGGATTAACAATCTTGATATAAGAACCTTCCAATCTAGTGATGATACATGCTACATAAGCAGAATCGGTAACAATATTAATTGCTTGCAAAAAACATTTGAAACACCTCACAACTGCTGCTAATTCTGCTATCTGGGAGGAGCCAGGCACTGTTTTGATATCACTTTGCCAGTGCATGTCCCTCCAGACAATGACTGACTTACTGATTTGGCCTGAACCATCTATAAATAAAGTTAAGGCCTGTGGCAGTGGAATAGGACTGATATCAAGATCTAAGGAAGGCCCCAAATGACCAAGAGATTAAAAAAACTGGTGATGAGGGAAATGAACACTAAGGCATCCGTTAAAATCTGCCAGTGCCATTTGGAATGAAAGGGATGACTGAAAAAGCCAATCAATTTGCTGCTGTGTAAAAGGGAGAAAAATAGTGTCAGGGTCAAAGCCTGTCAAAAACAATAAATGAGAGTGACCTTTTCCTATTACTATGGCTACCAAGTCCTATCTGGTAACAACAGTTTTTGCAAACTGATGTGGCAAAAAGACCCATTCCAAAAAAAGCAGTCTTGTAAGATTATGATTACCAGTGACCAGTCCTGCGGTTGCCAGGTTGCAGTGCTCCCAAGGGGTTCTATTACCATGTTCACATGGCACAGGTCCTGTAACAGCCTCCATTTCCCACTTTTCTTTTGAATCACAAAGACTGGAGTATTCCAGGGGCTCGTAGAGGGGACAATGTGCCCCACATGCAGTTGCTCAGAAACCAAGGCTCGGAGAAGATGCAGCTTCTCCTTTAATAGGGGCCACTGATGTACACAAGCCAGGCGATCAGTCGTCCACGTAAGGGCCACAATATGCTGCGTGCCATCAGACCCTGTTAAAAATTTGACCACAGTTTCAAACCCCACTGTCCAAGACAGTCTCTACCCCACAAGGTAGTGGGTAAAGGCAAAACAAACGGTTTGACTGTAGCAGTACGCCCTTCAGGTCCGTAAATCTAAAGCTGATCTTTACTTTGTTGTGAGGCTGTGGCACCGCTGACCCCTGCAAGCGCTGCACCAGCCTGGATCAGCGGCCAGGAAGGCAGCCACTAAGCTGAGGCAATTACGGTAACGTCCACATCGCTATCGAGAATACCCGTAAGAGAAGCCATGCCCTTAGTCAGTGGCGTAATTTACATTGCAACAGCGGCCTCTGGTGGTATAATTGTTGCGACCAGTATGTATGAGATATTCCAGTGGACCCAAAACTGCCTTCTCCCCTGCTTTTAAAGGTCATTCTCGGCGGACAAGCCCTAAAGTATATGAGCTGGGTGATTTTTTTCTCCTGCTGGTACAATACAAGGAGGGTTAGGGGTCCAGAGCATTATCTGTATTTCACCAGTAAAATCCGAATCAACCAGTACAGGAAGCAAAGAGACCTTGGCTAGTAACAGATGACCAACTGCTCAACAGAGTGCTCATGCCATTCCCCAAAGGTCTACAAACGCCAGTAGGGACAGTCTGTACCTCGGTGTTATTAAATTCTATTGTGCAGGAGGCAGCCAGATCCACCCCTGCATTCCCGGCTCTACCGGCACACAATCAGCTTGCATTGCAAGCGCCTCTTGAGGAGCAGTTTGTGTCATCACACAACCTTCCATCACACTCTTCCCCCAGTTTCCCTGAAGAGGGAGGAAGGGGGCGACCATTTTTATCAAACCTTGAGCAGCAGGTATTAGCAAAATGCCTTCCTTTTCTGCAACAGGGGCATACTTCAGGCTCCTTTTTCATTTTATTAATCTGAAAAGACAGACATTCTCGTCTAAAATTACCCCATTTTCCACAGGTATAACAGGGACCCTGTTGAATATTTAAAGCCGCAAAAGCTTCAGCAATCATAGTTGTGGTATATGAATTGGACTCAGCATTCTGACAGGCTTTCATCATCTCAAATATAGTAGGATTCCAGACTTGTAAAGGTCTCAATATTTTCTGACAATCAGCATTAGCATTTTCAACTGCAAACTGCTTAAAGAAAAGATCACGAGACCCTGAGTTATCTATTTGTTTCTCAAGCCCTTCTTTCAGGTGATCTAAAAATGTCATAAAAGGGTCATCCACCCCCTGCCTTATATTAACAACAGAAGGGGCCAGAGATCCCACCTCTGGAACTTTGCAAATAGCCTTTAGGGCTAATCTAGCAAGCTGAGCAAGCCCCTCATCTCTAATGGTGGCTTGCACTGAGGGCTGTTGAAAGCATCCCTCCCCCATTGAGGCATCCAAGTTTACACCCTGCAGGGAGTTACCCTGAGCCAATGCCATGCTGTCTAGAGCTTGGGGAACTGCGAGTTCTTGCTGCTCCATGGTAAAAATCGTAAACTGCATGCAGGTCATGATAACTGCATAGAGGTCATGATAACACAGACAAGTCATGAGAAACAAGAGAAAAAAAATCCGCAATTCCCTTCAACAGATTCATTATAAAGGGCGCAGCTAATCCATTCTCTTTAACCGCTCTCTGTATGTCCTTTATGGCCTCATAACTGAGAGGCTCCCATTTAGGATTTTGCTGATTGCGAGTAAACATTGCAGGAAAAGCTTCCAACGTGTCAAAATCACCGGTGTCTCAGGCTTTCTGCCTTACTGTCTCCCACCAATCATAAGGGTCAGGGGAAAAAGGGTCTAGCTCCGATTTTGGGTCTATACCTCCTGGATCTGAAAGATCATCAAAAAGCTCTGAGGGTGCCTCTGGTTGAGCTGACAGCACCTTCCTGACAGGGACAGACTGATTTCGCATCTGAATACCATCGGTAAAATTTGTGTCACATTTTGAAACTGTAGCCTCATCAAGCTGTAGCAAGTTAACTGTTTCCGACACCATAGAGCAGCCACTGTTAGAAGGCTTGGACTCCACGTAACTTTTTAAGGCTTCAGAAAGAGTTCACCGTGATCCCAGCAATGCAGTGGCAGATTTATCATACTGCATTGCTAAGTCCCAAGAAGGTTTTTTATAATAAGAAATTGTACAAAATAGCAAAATCGTGCTTGTGGGATGAAATTAGCAGTGAAATGATCTTCAGAAAGTGATTTCATGTTACAGCAGCAGAAATGCCTAAGTGTGGAAGGTTGCTGTTGTGTGACAGGCAAATAGAAGGCAGATACATGTAGTGCATGGAGGGACTTCAAAGCTGACATCTGGCCCATGGCATCTGAAAGGTTGAACAGTTCTGTGCTGTTGACACAAAGGATACACCTGCACTGTTTGGCACTAGTTTGGCTGTGATCCATTATTGTTCTAGGAATGTGTGTCCTTATTGTGCCTTTATTGGCAATGAAGTCTTTGGCCTGTTGCTGTTCCTAGACTTGCACTGAAGATGTGTAGGGAGCTAAGGCTAGAGGACTGTATGTTGACATTGTTGAAGTGAGGGGCCCAGAACTGTACACAGTACTTGAGGTGAAGCCTCACCAGCGCTGAGTACAAGGGGAGAATTACATCCCTAGTCCTTCTGGCCACACTATTCCTGATACAAGCCAGGATGCCATTGGCCTTCCAGGCCACCTGGGCACACTGCTGGCTCATGTTCACCCGGTTGTCAACCAGTACTCCCAGATCCCTCTCTGCCAGGCCGCTCTCCAGACACTCTTCTGCTTGAATTTGTGAGGACAGGAGAATAAACTATGACTTAGGGACTCCTCTAATATTTTGCAGTCAAGAATAGGAGAGAACCAAAACATATTTTAATCACTTTTATTAAACAGATGGAATGTATTCAAAAGTGGTGTTTTTTCTAACCTAGGGATTCAAGTTATGTACAAGAAAATCCTGTTCATAGAATTATAGGGGTTGGAAGGGACCTCTGGAAATCATTGAGCCCACCAAGATCATAAGCAGCGTGCCAAAATAACTTTATCTCAAATGTAAGGTACAAGCAGTAACTGTATTATTTTAATAGAAGTGATTTATATGCTTAGCTTTTGTGGCTTAGATATGATATCAGGGTCCATTAATACATACTACTACAGCTTGTAAAATCCCACTTAATCAGTAAGATTGTGCAGAACAAGTTCAATCTTGGTTTAATGTTTAATTTTGTATATAACAATGCTGAAGTAAATAAATCCCTAACATCCCTGGGGCAACAACAGAAATTGGGAGCTCCACAGGAAACAGGTTTCCCTTCCCTCCTGCCACCAGGACGTGTTGTGCCAGGTGGATGAACTGCAAGAAACAAAAAAGCTATGCAGCGTTAGAGGAGCTGAGGTGGATATTGATAGATGGGTGCAAAATCATAACACTTTTTCAGACACCACTAACAATGAGACACCTTGGACCCTGGTTACCCACAAAAGCAAGACCAAATTCCGTCCCTCACCCCCTAACATCAGTACCAGTAACAGAGATGATGCTTTAAGGTCTCTAGACAGTCATGAACAGGTACAATGTAGTGAAGCTCCACCAGAAAGACACATAGGTTATCACAAAAAGAGGTGACAGGTGCTTGTAGTGGGGGACTGTCCGTTAAAGGGCACTAAGACACCCATCTGCTGACCTGACAAAGAATCATGTGAAGTTTGCTGCTGCCCAGGTGCAAAAATCCATTACGTTGCTGAAAGGGTGCCACAACTTGGCAATACAGATGATAGTCCATCTGGGATGGAGGAACAGCCAAAGGTGAGTGTCATGCCCCACGAGGTGGGTGCGGCACTGTCATGTCTCACAAAGTGAGCACAGTGTGTGGGTCTGACCTCACTGATAAGAGATTGTCTCAAAGGAGCAATTTTAAAATTAATAGCCCTGGCTAGGGTGGAGGACTTGGCTGGCCAGAGTTGAGAAGGAGACTACTCCTCTGAGCACCAGCCTTCAATGCCAGGTGGTCCCTCCAGGCACGACTGAGTGACCTTGATTGTACTTGCGAAGTACCTGGCTGAGGTGGCTGGAACAGAGTAAGGATGGCTCCAGGAAGAAGATGAGACCTGATGACTGGGTGGAGACTACTCCCCTTTCCTGAGGGTCAACCTTCAATGCTGGTATGCCCCTGGAGGCATGATTATGTACCTGGCTAAAGTGGCTGGAACAGAGGAATGGCATTTGGAAGAAGGTGAGAATTGATGACTGGGTGGAGGACTACAACCTTCTGCTCCCCTCCAGGCAGCCTGTCTTCCAACGAACCTGTCTGACTGACAGTTGCCCCTTCGGAACAAACAGGTCTCAAAAAAATGGCTTGTCCATGCTTTGGTTTTGTCGTCTCTTGACCCACCACCATTTCTGCATCGGACCCTGTCCAGGATCAGCACGCCATCCTGAAGAACCTCGATGGACAGCTGGACGGCTAGTAGTGACTCTGTCTCTCTCTCTCATTCTTCCTACTTTCTTACCCTTTCCTACACTTTTCTCTCTCATTCTTTCTTACCACTACCTTACCATTTCAGCGCTACAGGCTTGGCACAGAGTGGTTAGAGAGCAGCCAGGCAGAAAGGGACCTGGGAGTCTGGATTGACAAGAAGCTGAACATGAGCCAGCAGTGTGCCCAGGTGGCCAAGAAGGCCAATGGCATCCTGGCCTGTATCAGAAACAGCGTCTCCAGCAGGTCCAAGGAAGTGATTCTTCCCCTGTACTCAGCGCTGGTGAGGCCACACCTCAAGTCCTGTGTCCAGTTCTGGGCCCCTCAATTTAGGAAGGATATCGAGGTCCTGGAGCAGGTCCAAAGGAGGGCAACCAGGCTGGTGAAGGGACTCGAGTACAGACCCTATGAAGAGAGGCTGAGAGAGCTGGGGCTGTTCAGCCTGAAGAAGTGGAGGCTCAGGGGGAGAATTCATTGCTCTCTACAACTACCTGAAAGGAGGCTGTAGCGAGGTGGGAGTTGGGCTCTTTTCCCAGACAACTTTCAACAAGACAAGAGGACACGGTCTTAAGTTGTGCCAGGGGAAATTTAGGTTAGATATTAGAAAGAAATTCTTTACGGAGAGGGTGATCAGGCAATGGAATGGACTGCCCGGTGAGGTGGTAGATTCTCCGTCCCTGGAGACATTTAAAAAGAGACTGGATGTGGCACTCAGTGCCATGGTCTAGCAACCGCACCAGTGAGTGAAGGGTTGGACTTGATGATCTCTGAGGTCCCTTCCAACCCGGCTAATTCTATGATTCTATGATTCTATGATTTTCCTCTCTCTTTCTTATACCTTCTTTTCCTCTCTCCCTCTTTTACCTGGCATTATATTTTTGCCTGTGTCAATTGTCAAATAAAATCTGCTTGCACCCGACCCTTTTCTACGGCTGGACTTTGTTTCACGTATCCAAAACAAAAATAAATTTTAACGTTACCTCGGACCGTAACACACGGCTCCCCAGATGCAGGGGCCAAACAAAATATCACGTCTCACGGAGTGGGCACATCTCTACGTCCCACAGAGTACACACAGGTAGGGTTCCCCAGAGTGGGGGTCAACCCAGGGAGATTCAGACTGGACCCCCTTGCTTTCTGAACTCCCTCAGAGAGGAGCCTAGGTGCAGCTGGGCCCAATCCTCCTCTTCCTCTAATTAATCTCTTTTAACAACCCATTCGGCGAGATTAAGTTGGGGAATTCTCTGTGCGGTGCTCAGGAGTAAGGTTATTACCCAGGAGGTTTTTATAAAAACACAACTTTACTTAAAAGTGAATAAGATTATAAAGCATGTGAGATTACAACTAGCAGAATTATAAAGGAAGGTACTTTCAAAGCAATGGATTACAGTTTAGCAAAATTTAAGAAAGTTGTCAACAGAACAGGTTACAACTAACAAAACTTAACAAAGCAACAGGTAGTAAAACTTAACAAAGTTGGAAACTATGTTACCCTCGTGTCGCATGAGAGGGTACGGGTGAAATGCCTGACACAACCAATATGATTGAAAGAAAATCCCATTTATTAAGTTCCATAATGGTGCTTATATACATTCAAGCGTGTTACTAAATATAGAGCATTCAATAATTGGTTAGTTAAAAGCAATGACCACATAAGGATTACGTAATGCTAGTTCCGTCCACAAATTAGCTGTCCTTATCTTCTGCATGTAGCTTATCTTAGTAACTTTTTCAGGTGGCTTCAAAGTCTTTAGCTCAGCATACAATACAAGACTGTATTGTCTTTTATAAAACAGCATTACTTCACACTAAAGATAAAACAGCATGATTTTACAGAACAGCATTGTCATGAGTTAAATCAGCATAAGTTTGTAAAACAGCATAAAACAGCATTGTTTAAACTTACAACATTTTCTAACACTAACAGCTTTTTCTCATGGCTTGTTCAGTATATGCCTACAGAAACCCCACACTCATGTGCCAAGATAAAGTTAGAAACAGAGAGAGAGAGAGAGAGAGGTAAAGATAAAGAAGAGAGAGAGAAGATATCACCACCCTTGGATCCAGCGATGATCTTGGTAGGAAGTTCAGGTCCTTGGATGGCGGGCGTGCATCCAGCATTTCGAGTGTGCTTCTTTTATGCTGCCTGACCCCACCATTTCGGGGGGGGGGGGCTTTGGCATATCTTGCAAAGCCAGGTGTTCACTTGGACCCCTCCAGATGGGATGACACAGCAATAACCCCTATTTCTGCACATGTGCCCTCTCCAGTGGCTTCACACGGGGCACACACAAGATGTCACTCTGCCTCCGCAGGGTGCAGCTTGCCTGCCCCTGTCACTTATCGTATAAGGACAGTGTCCTGCCTATCAGGGTGGCCATCAAACAGAGCTCCCCTTGCCAGGTCAGTGTTCAGCTTATCGGGATAGGCACTAAAGCAGGGTCTGCTCTTGCGAGAATAGGGCCCTGTTTATCAGGGTCGTTACCCAAATGAGGGTCTCTCCTTGACAGAACAGAGTCTATATGGCTTATCGAATGAGGCCTCCACCTGAAAACAGTGTCCACTTTGTCAGGGAGGCTGTTTTGAGACAAATATTCTTTTCGGGATTCAACAGTAAGTCGGCCTACTTGCATGACAACATTTTCTGTTAAGAAAAAAGAGAAGAGTAGTTGTCATTGGTGACTCCCTCCTCAGAGGAATGGAGGGCCCTATTTGCCGACCGGACCCAACACCCAGGGAAGTATTTTGCCTCTCTGGGGCCCAGGTAAGAGACTTTACAAAGAAGGTCTCTAACCTGGTGCGCCACTTTGATTACTACCCATTACTTATCTTTCAAGTGGGTAGTGAGGAAATTGATACAAAAAGTCTAATGGGAATCAAGAATGACTTTAGGGCATTGGGGAGATTAATCAGGGATTCATGAGACCAAGTAATCTTCTCTTCCATCCTGCCAGGTGGAAGAAATGATGAAGGAAGAAACTGGAGAATCTCACAGATTAATACCAGGTTCCAGGACTGGTGCCACTGACAAAATTTTGGGTTCTTTGACCATGGAGTGATATATACATCACTGAGCCTTCTGGCAAGAGATGGGCTACACCTATCTCAGCGTGGGAAAAGAATCTTCTCGCAGGAGTTAGCAGCCCTCATTGAGAGGGCTTTAACTAGAACTGAAGGGGAGGGGGATGAACTCAGGACTGTTAAGGCTAAGCCTTGGGGTGACATCCTGGTGTTGGAGGCGATATCTGTACCATGGCTCAAGTGCATATATGCCAATGCCCGTAGCATGGGCAATAAACAGGAGTAGTTAGAAGCTATTGTGCACCAGGGAAACCATGATATAATTGCCATAATGGAAACATAGTGGGATGATTTGCATGGTTGGAGTGTTGCAATGGATGGCTACAGGCTCTTTAGAAGGGATAGGCAAGGAAAGAGAGATGGTGGGGTAGCATTATGTGTTAAGCAGTGCTTTGACTGCCTAGAATACAATGTTAGATATACCAAGGTGGAATGTTTATGGGTAAGGATAAAGGGGAAGGCCAATAAGGCAGATATCCTAGTGGGAGTCTGCTACAGACCACCCGACCAGAATAAAGACACTGACAAGACAATCTTTCGACAATTCAGCAACGTCTCATGTTCACTATCCCTTCTTCTTGTGAGGTACTTCAGCTTACCAGATGTCTGCTGAAAGCACAACACAGCAGAAAGGGGGCAGTCCAGGAGGTTTCTGGAATGTATGGATGATAGCTTCCTGTTACAGCTGATAAGTGAGCCTACCAGGGGTAGTGCCCTGCTAGACCTACTGTTTACAAACAGGGAAGGGCTTATGGAAGATGTGGTGGTCAGAGGTCATCTTGGGCACAGCGACCACAACATGATAGAATTTTCAATACATGGTGAAGTTAGGAAGGTTGTCAGCAAAACCTCTACCTTAGACTTCTGGAGGGCTGACTTTGGTCTATTCAGGACGCTGGTTTGGAGAGTCCCTTGAGAAGCAGCCCTCAAAAACAAAGGGGCCCAGGAAGGCTGGGCTTACTTTAAGAATGAAATTACGAAGGCACAGTGTAGAGGCGGCACAGGGGAAATCTTGTACAATCAATATGATTGCTAAACAAGCTTCAACTTTATTGCGCAGTTACAATGCTTATATAGTGCTCGTGTGAACACACCCCCCAGCCACCTCGCACTAACATAACTTAATACTGGACACCCGGTGTGTTTACCTATAGAGAACGAATCCCAGCTGTGTAAGGTCAGCAGTAAGGGCCGATGTAATTGGCCTTAGATAAGGGATTTTATACACAGACATGGAATTGTGCACACCCCGATTCCAGGGCATTCTATGACATTCCACAACAGCACAGGAGCAGGCTGTCTCTATGTGCCGAAAAACGAGCTGGCAGGGAAGAAGACCAGCCTGGTTGAGTAGAGAGATGTTGCATGAACTCAGAAATAAAAAAGGAGTGTAACAATTTTGGAAAAAGGGGCAGGTGAAACAGGAAGTGTTTAAGGATATTGTAAGGTCATGTAGAAAGAGAATTAGAGATGCGAAAGCTCAGTTAGAACTTCATCTGGCTATCTCTTTTAAGGATAATAAAAAATGTTTTTATAAATACATTAATAAAAAAAGGAAGGTCAGGGAAAATCTCCATTTTTTATTGGATGAGGGGGACACATAGTAGTGGAAGACAAGGAAAAGGCTGAAGTACTTAATACCTTCTTCGCCTCAGGCATCAACAAAAAGCCTGGCTACCCTCAGGGCAACTGGGCTTCTGAGTTGGTAGACAGGAATGGGGAGCAGAATACCTCTCCTGTAATCCAGGAGAAAGTAGTTAGTGACCTGCTGTGCCATTTAGATCCCAACAAGTCTATGGGGCTGGATGGGATTCATCCTAGGGTGATGAAGGAGCTAGCAGAAGAACTGGCTAAGCCACTCTCCATCATTTATCACTAGTCCTGGCTAACCAGGGAGGTCCAGTGGTATGACCAACAAGATCAAGTTCAGGGTCCTATATTTGGGCCACAATGACCCCGTGCAGTGCTCCAGACTGGGGCAAGAGTGGCTGGAGAGGGGCCCGTCAGAGAGGGACCTGGGAGTACTGGTTGACAACCGGGTGAACATGAGCCAGCAGTGTGCCCAGGTGGCCTGGAAGGCCAATGGCATCCTGGCTTGTATCAGGAATAGTGTGGCCAGAAGGACTAGGGATGTAATTCTCCCCTTGTACTCAGCGCTGGTGAGGCTTCACCTCGAGTACTGTGTACAGTTCTGGGCCCCTCACTTCAAGAAGGCTATTGAGGTGCTGGAGCAAGTCAAGAGGAGAGCAACAAGGCTGGTGAAGGGACTAGGGGGAAAGTCTTATAAGGGGAGGCTAAGGGAGCTGGGGTTGTTTAGTCTGAAGAAGAGGAGACTCAGGGGGAACCTTATCACTCTCTACAACTACCTGAAGGGAGGTTGCAGTCAGGTGGGGGTTGGGCTCTTCTCCCAGGCAGCTAGTGACAGGACAAGAGGGCATGGCCTGAAGCTGCACCAAGTGAGGTTTAGGATGGATATCAGGAAGCACTTCTGTAGGAGAACAACAGAGGAGCACATGCTGCGTGGGACAGAGGAATCTGGTAAACTGCCTGATTGTGCCTGACCCTGAAGGGAACAAAGAGCTGTAAATAACCTGAGGAATTTTCCATATGGACTATGTTATGTCTTGGTACCAGGTGCCTCCGGTGGGAATTGGTTAGATAAGGTTTTATGTTAGTAGAAAGAGTACTTTGAGGAGCAAATTGTAGATCAATCAATAGATATCGGGATACTATATAAGTGTAGCGAACCACACAATAAACTGATTCTAATTGTGCACAGCAATTGTGGTCCGTGTCTTCATGTCCTCCATCACGCTTCCTCATGGAGAGGGTGATCAGGCATTGGAATGGACTGCCTAGGGATGTGGTGGAGTCACCATCCCTGGAAGTGTTTAAGGAAAGGCTGGATGTGGCACTTAGTGCCATGGTCTAGCCAATGTGGTAGTGTTAGGTCATCAGCTGGGCTTAATGATCTCAGAGGTCTTTTCCAGCCTCAATAATTCTGTGATTCAGTGAATTTGATAAATCTGTATTGATTAGCGAAGTAATATACCACTAAAATTTGTGTAACTTCTCTGCCCGTAGTTTACTGAAAACAGCCACTGGTATGTGTGTGGTGCGTGCTTGCATATCGACGGATAAGAACAAAAAACAACCTGGGAAACAAAGGGGGATGGATAGGTATAAAAGGCTGGCTGTAACTGAATAAAGGTGGATGAGTCATGGTTTGATCCTTTTGCTGCTGTACTTCTCACCTTCCTTCTTTTCTTTGCGCTGTATCCATATCAGAATTGCGAGGAGTCAGCCACAGTTTAGCTTTCCCGACTGGGAAAAGTGGATGGCACTTGACACTAAATTGCAAGGTGCAATAGCAGATTATGTTGGAGAACAAACCTTTTCTTGACCACATGATGAAATTTTGCAATCCCTATGCAAACTCCCTATAGTCAGGAAAGAAATTGTCTCTGTTCAACCAATTAAGGGAACAGGATGTTTTCCTGGATGGATCAGGAAGACTGGAAAGGGTGCAGTGTTCTGGCAAGTAGATGGAAAGTGGAAATCGTTAATAAAATCAGGGTTTACATCCACACAAAGAGCGGAGCTGGGTGCTCTGATAGAAGCATTATGTGTATTCAAGGAAGAAATGAATATTGTCTCAGATTCTCAATACGTGGCTCAAAGGATTGCCTATGCATCTATCAAGGAGATTAATGATCACGAGTTTTTTACAATGCTGTTGCAATTGCAAGCATTAATTAATGCCAGGACAGAAGCCTTTTTTATAATGCATGTATGGTCTCACAGAAACTTGCCTGGCCCAATTGCAGAAGGAAATGCTATGGCAGATTACTTGGTGGGAACTGTACATTCAATCATGCAACGAAAGCGCATGAGTTCTTTCATCAAAATTGCAGAGCTTTGGTAAAGGATTATGGTCTAACTGTAGAACAGGCTAACTCAAGTATTCGAGCGTGTCCTGGTTGTCAGAAGTTTGGCTCTAATCAGCCTACAGGAGTGACACTTAAATGTCTAAAACTAGCACAGCTGTGGCAATCAGATGTCACACATGTTCCAGAATATGGAAGGCTACGTTTTGTGCATATTATAGTTGATACATTTTCTGGATTTTGTTGCGCTATGCCTTTAGCAGGAGAACATTGAATCCAACCATCAGCCCTACACCACTGTAACTGTCACGGTTTGACACTGGCCCGGCAATTAAACCGAATAACAGATTTTTATATTAATCCCCCTCTCCTCCCTGATAAGGAAAGGAGAGAGAATAAAGGAAAGAAACTTATGGGTTGGAAACTAAACTACACAACTTTAATGAAACAGGAATGATAAATAGGAAAAATTACTAAATATATACAAATATACAAATATACAGGAAAAGATTGATCCCACGTTCCTCCCTCCTTTCCCCCAATAACTCTCACGTCACCACGGAGGCTGCAG
>JAAWXA010000328.1:12299-26611 GCA_038090715.1 Florisuga fusca | reverse complement strand
CCTTAATGTTTTTTCGTGCCTGCAACATCTGAGCCAGCTTCTCGTCCTCTGGTGAGTAATGTGGTTTGTCTCCCATGTGTGCAGCGGCAGGGTTACTCCGGGACGGTATTAAAGCTAATTGAGTCCATACCTTTCTGGCAGCCTGCTTTGCCACTTGGTCCGCTTGTCGATTCCTCTGGTAGTCTTTTCCTGGATCATTCTCATGTCCTTTGACATGCATCACCGCAACTGCTGATGGTTTATAAATCGCTTCCAGTAACATGATTACCTCTTCCCTGTGTTTGATTGTTGACCCCTGCGAATTAAGAAGTTCCCGCTCCTTCCACAGAGCCCCATGCACATGTACCGCTCCAAATACATATTTGGAATCAGTCCATATGTTGACTCTCTTCCCTTGGCTCAGCACCAAGGCCCTTACCATAGCCCAAATTTCTGCCTTCTGCGCTGACGTGCCCGGGGGCAATGCTTTTGCTTCCACTATCTGCTGCAAGGTGACCACTGCATACCCTGCATACCTGATACCTTCTTCCACAAAGCTGGACCCGTCCGTGAACAGTTCCCAATCAGGGTCCGGCAGTGGCTCATCTTTCAGGTCCTTCCGGCTGGCGTACACTTGTTCGATTACCTCCACGCAATCATGTTCCAGCTCTCCTTCTTCCTGGGTGGACCTGAGAAACTCTGCTGGGTTAAGGTGATTTGTTATTTTCAGTTCCACATCATCCTGTTCCCTCAATTGGGCCTGGTATTGGAGCATCCTACTTGATGAGAGCCAATGGCCCCCCTTTTGTTCTAATACTGTTATGACCATATGGGGTACATAAACTGTCATGTGCTTGCCCAATGTTAGCTTGCGTGCTTCCTGGATCAGGATTACTGTGGCTGCCACTGCTCTTAGGCATCCGGGCCATCCTCCACTTACTGAGTCCAATTGTTTGGGAAAGTACCCGACCGGCCTTTTCCAAGACACCAGTTTTTGAGTGAGTACCCCCAAGGCTAACTTTTGCCTTTCATGTACATACAGTTGGAAGTCCTTGGTGTAGATTGATGGCAACGGAGGTCGAGAAGATAAATCATGCGGCAGAGGTGGGGAGGAAGGCAGCAGCGGCAGAGTGTCTGGGAGCTGCCGCAGGCGGGCCGGAGAGGCGGGGTCTGCATTCTGAGATTCCTCGCTTGTGTTCTCCAGCTTGTCTCCCTCTGCGTCCTCCAACGATTCTGGTGGCGGTGGTGTCTTCAGTCACTTCTGGCTTTGCCTCTTGGTCCCATTTTTACTTTTCGGCGGAACCACAGGGTCAAATGGCACAGTTGGCTGAGCTTGAATCAGTATAGCCCCCACAGGTGCTGGTGGAGGTATTTTAGGAGTCTCAAATAACTGTTTAGAGGTCGAGTCCATATTTTGAGCATTCGTCGGTACTACTAGCTCAGGCATTAAGGCAGCGAGCGCTGAGGCTGCTGCTGCCCTCTCATAATATATCCCTCTCTTGGAGAGAATATGTTGGAGGAGCTTAACTACTCCTAAGTCCTTTGCAGTCTTTGCATCGTCTTTTTCTCCAGCAATGGTAGTCCCCCACAGTTTATCGCCCACCTGTCTCCATTCTGTTGGTCTAAAAAGCAACAGAATTTCTTGCATCATTTCCCAATTCCCCGCCCATTTGATCAGCTCATGGATCTGTTTCGAGTTACTAGGAATCCCTCTCTTAGATAGTATACTGCCTAGTAACGTCACTGCCGCCTTTGTCTGCATTTTTTCTGAGGTTTGCAGTGCCTGCCTTACGGGGGTGAGCAGCCTCTCACTTCCAGCTCCTGCTGCAATTGCCAAGTAGTGCCAACTCCCGTCCACTTTTCCTGACGTGCAGATAATAACATCAGCAATTAGGTGTCCCAGTTCGGATGCCATTTGTCAGGAAGAGAGCAAAGAAAATTTGGAGGCCGTGGGCAAAATCCAATATGGTTGAAACACAGCTCTCGCTTTTATTAGAAATCACACAGCATTATATGGAACTCAGAGGCCACGCCTCTTTTAGATAACAAATTCTTGCGGTTAGCTACATTTTGGCTAGGCATCCTGTTTTTCGCTAAAACTGCACCTGCCAAGCTACTTCTTCTAATCGCGCTTTCGGAGACACTTCAAGGACAAGGTGTTTACTGCTCTCAGAACTAAGAGCTTCAGTCTGCTTCATCGGCCTCAAAACATGGATTGGCCATAATCGCCAGGTGTCCACATTCCTTCAGAAATTCCTCCAGAACAGGTAAGGAATTTTATTACATTTAGGTATAGAACTTTTTTTTTCTCTTTCTGCTGTCATTTGCTTATAGTAAGAAAATGGCTGATGGTTTTTAGGAGTTTGAACTGCAGACTACAGACAGGGACTAAACTGTGTTCTGCAGAATTTATTTTCTGTATATACTATGGGGTGTTTTTTCTTTGGGATCATGAGAGCCACCTTTTGGATGGGAAATGAGTATAAACTGATGCTTGTGCGGATATATATATATATGGGCATAGACTGCACAAAGCGATTAGTCTTGAGGTGCCAATTTCATAAATTCGTACATACCTTGCCTGGATATTAACTGGAATCTTCATACTTTTAGGCATATATTTTATATATTATCTAATTGCTATATATACTTAACTCCAACTACATTTTGGAGGTATTTGGGAGCCTGAATGCAAGAGATGAGGGTGTAGTATTTTCTTTTACTATTAATGATATTGATATCAGTATTTCTGAGAGTAGAGAAGTAGAATATGTAAAAGGTAAAAAATGAAGAAACTCATGATTGCATGTGTATGAGAGCAAAGCACTTACTCTTTGTTAACAGTTGTTCACATCTTGAAGCAATTTTTAAAATTTTCTTCTCGCGCTGTTTCTGTTTTAAACAAGTGTCTAGCAAGTCATTAAAAATTCTTTTCTAAAATGGGTAATAGCTGTTCTTTACTGGGTCTTAGCTATGCACTGCAATAAAAATAACACACTAATGCTACTGCAAGAATTCTTCCTGTCATAGTCAAGAAGTTTTAGAGTAAAAATTGAGAAATAAGAGATATGCAAATTAAAAATAGAACTTCCATAGTCAGTAGAATTAGTCCATGTATCAGTTATCTCAACTTAGTCATTCTTCTGTCTTTTCAGATCTGGGCAGAAATTATCAAATTTGCTTAAGAAATCCCAGAGAAAAGCAGGTGGAATAGCCCATAGATCCACCTTTTTCATCCATCTACTACTCAACAGGAAAAGTTACTTTCCATTATGTTATAATAGCTGCACAGGATGCTGTTGAAGCTTTTTTCATTTCTGGGCTAGGGAGTACATGAAGAGGTAATGGCATTTTTGCTCTTGAAATTCTGCCATAAGCACCTGGTATGCTTCTCCTTGGGTTTCCTCTGCATTGGTGTTGCTCAGTAATGGCTTGCAAATTATAATCTTATTCTGAAGTTCCTTTTTCCTGATAGTATTACCCCTTGAGTTCTTTAACTTTCTGAAAGCAAGTGGGAAGATGTGTTTTTTCCCAGGGTAAAATTAAAATATTTTAAAGCCACACCTGAACTGTATTTAAATTTATAATTAGTTTTTTCTTTCAATGGATGTTCTTCTTGTTGAAAGACCTTGCTGATCTGACTATTCATTTTTCTGCCTCATGGTTTTGGGAAGTCTGTATTCCAGAGCTACGCAGAAAGGAAGGAATAGCTGCAGAACTGCAACCTTGGTTAACTTCCTTCATGTAAACAAAGGCTATTCTATGAGCTACTTGGAACAATACCCTTGGCCACCGCTCAGTGAAATTAACTCTTAATAATGTTTCAAAGCATTAGGCCACTTGCAGTCATTTTTGCTAATTTCCATAATACATATGGGGCTTTAGCATTCTACCAGTTATGGTAATTTAAAAGAAAGACCACATACTTTTGCACAGTTTTGTTTGTATGAAGCAAACCACAGTCTAAATGTAGAAAAATGGATTGTGGAAAACCTAATGCTTGCCAACACAAGTCACCCTGGTGGTTAAAACTTATCTGGAAAGATGAGAACAAGAACAACCATTAAGAGGAGACATGGCATTTAAAATGAACCAGAGTCCAGATTCATGTGCTGCATAAAATATTTCTAAACACTGGGAGGTCAGAGATGAAGAGGAAGAAGCTCAGAAAGGGAGGATAGAGAGCTCTTGGAGCTAGAGCTTTAAGATAAAGCACAAGAAGCATTACTTGAGATGACTAAAATAATCTTATTATTTATTATTGTCTCCTTTCCCTAAGGAGACAATAATTTCCTTATTGTCTCCTTTCCCTAAAATAAATCTTTGTAATTTGCTTAAATCATAAAGCTTGATATTTTTGTAAATTCATGCGACGTCTATGAGTAGTGGCTGATTTTTCCTCAAAAATAAAAATATAAAATAATAGCACGGATCGTAACAGTTTGGAAACTATTAAGTTATGGAGTTAAAAATAGAATGTTTGCCTTTTAGTAGCCTTTTAAAGTAAATACTCTAGGATAAATATTGCCAGCTCTTTAGAGTCTATCAAAGTGAAAATAATCCATCAGCATTGAATGAGCCGTTTCAAAGTACAGCTTTTTATTCTAATTAAATTCCAGGATGATTTCAAAACTGGAGTTGGAGGCTAGAGTCTAAAAGCATTTAGGAAAATGTACTTAAAATACTAAGTGTGCTTTACTGGTATTCTACAACAATGAAAAGTTAGAAACATCCTAATTTGACCTAAATGCTCTTGACATTCATTTCTGTGTCCTCTGGCTTTTTGTGGCTTGATACTTGACATAAGAAGTAATTTTGAGATGGACTGATTGTGAGGTCATTGTGTGTGCTAGAGTCCCAGAGCTGTGTGAATTAATGATGCTTTTTATTTTCTCAAGGAATGAGGACATTCACTTTACATTTATTGAGACTAGACTCTGGGAATGAATTATTTCTTTCTTATAAGGACCTTGTGTTCGGATATCTGTTGGAACAGTTTAGCTCACTAAGTTACTAGGGATAAGAGCATCACTGTTACAAGTAAAATTATAATATGAAGGTGTCTTCTCTAAAATTAAACACGTTGAACTGATTTAGAAGATTCAGAATTTCCAAGTCTTGGAATAGAGGAGTAAGAGTGTCTCACCTATTTTTGAGTTTTAACTTATTCACTTACTGTTTGCAAAACATCAAAAGAAGAAAATCCTGTCTCTGAGAGGAAACCAGTTCTAACATCCATTCGATAGATCTGAGCTGCAGAATTCATAAACACTCAAAGTAAAAAGTGTTATGACTCTCAGAAGCTTTTCTAACTTTAGTTTTTACAGGATTATATATTTTTAATATCAAAGTAAAAGCAAATTTGATGAAAACTTCAGGTTTTTAAATAACTTTCTCCTAGGTATTATTTCTCTTTACTGCAACCGCATAAATATAATTGTGGTAAACTATCTGTGAAAGTAGATAAGCTTCTGTGTTAAAATGTGTTAAGGCCAGTGTTAAACCATGACAGATTTATTGGTGCCCAACGTGGCAACCAATACAAAACGTATTTTGACTAATTTGCCTGAATCGTTTGAATTCCAACTCCAGTGGGAGGATACCAATACGGCTTTGCTGAGTGGGAATCAGACCTTTTTCTTTGGAAATTTCACAGGGTTGGAGATTAAACCAATCGTGCCGTACCTTTGGTATTCAGGGTATGTGGTATGTATCTTTTTAGCAGGGATTAGTGTTAATATGTGGTTTATTTTGGGTAAGCGCTGCTTGAGAAAAGTAGTTGTGATATGGTCTGCAATATTCATATGCAGTGCAATATATGGTGCAGTGGTGTTTCATACAAGGATTAAAAACATTGTTGGTAATTACATTTTCAGCCTTCTTTTGAGGAAATATTCCACTCTTGTGCTGAATTCACCGGATTCTATTAAAAATGGCACTATGCTTATTATTGTTTTGAATCTCCTAATTGTTGTAGTCATTGTTTCTCAGGTGTGTGTAAATATTCTCATATATTATCATATGTTGGTGAGGAGTAACTACAATTACGGGAATGAGCTCACCTCGTAATGAGAGCACCCCCACTTCTGCCTCCGCAGCCGCTTCTCGCCCCCCCTCACGCAAGGGCACAACTTGGATACGGCCGGCTAGCATTGCCAGCGTATCTGCTACAGCTGCAGCTGCTGCCTCCACCCCCACAGACACTGCTGCTGTTCAGAAAGCCAGCACTGCTGCTGCTGCTACTGCTTCAGACACCACAGCCTCTCCCCCTCAGCCCACACAGTTACGTGTTGACCCTGTGACTAGGAGAGAAGGAAAACAAGGGAAATCAGAAATTAGCCTTAACCCTTCAAAGTCTGAACAAGATGACCAGGTGATAGAGGAAATAGAGGATACTGCCTCTCCTCTTAGAACACCTAGAGCACCTAAAAACCTGCCTGGACACGTTCCTGTGCGATGTACTCTAGGGGGCCCTGCTCTGGCAGGGGGGGTTGGACTAGATGATCTTTCGAGGTCCCTTCCAACCCCTAGGATTCTATGATTCTATGATTCTATGATTCTATGAAAAGGGTGGAGCTCCAGAACATCTACAGTACAGCCATGACATCATTGTGTGGGGTGACACAGCAAAAGAAGTCTTTGAGAAAAGTAAGAATATAATCAAAATCCTAAAGGCTGGTTTTGCTATTAAAAGAAGCAAGGTCACGGGACCTTTGCAAGAGATACAGTTTCTGAGGATTAAGTGGCAAGATGGACGTCGCCACATCCCAATGGACATGATTAACAAAATAACAGCTATGGCCCCACCAACTACCAAAAAGGAAACTCAGTCCTTCTTAGGAACTGTTGGTTTCTGGAGGATGCATATTCCTGCTTATAATCAGATTGTGAAACCTCTCTACGAGGTTACCCAAAAGAAAAAAGACTTTAAATGGGGCTCAGAACAACAAGCTGCTTTTGAAAGTATTAAACAGGAGATTGTGCAGGCAATGGCTCTTGGACCAATTCGAACAGGGCCAGACATTAAAAATGTGCTCTACACCGGAGAGGGAGGTGATGGTCCTACATGGAGCCTCTGGCAGCCTGGCTCCAGGAGGACTCGAGGATTTTGGGGTCGAAACTACAAAGGCTCCGAAGCCAGCTACACAGCTACTGAAAAAGAGATATTGGCTGCATACGAAGGAGTTAGGGCTGCTTCAGAAGTGATTGGTACTGAAACACAGCTCCTCCTGGTGCCACGATTACCTGCGCTGCGTTTTATGTACACAGGTAGAGAATCTTCCCTTCATCATCCTACCGATGCTACATGGAGTAAATGGATTGCTTTACTCTCACAGAGAGCTGGGATAGGAAGACTCGATCGTCCAGGAATTGTAGAAGTAGTAACAGACTGGCCACAAGGCACACACTTTGGAATGCCACCAGAAAAAGTGGTAAAACGGGCTGAAGAAGCCCCACCATACGACCAGCTACCCGAGAATGAGAAACAATATGCTCTTTTCACTGATGGGTCCTGTCATTTGGTAGGAATCCATTAGAGGTAGAAAGCTGCTGTATGGAGTCCTACACGACCAGTTGCAAAAACAGATGAAAGAGATGGTGAATCAAGTCAATTTGCAGAGGTAAAAGCTATCCAATTGGCTTTGGACATTGCTGAACAAGAAAAGTTGCTGAGACTTTATCTCTATACTGACTCATGGATGGTAGCAAATGCCTTATGGGGCTGGTTAAAGCAGTGGAAGAAAAACAACTGGCAACGCAGAGATAAACCTATCTGGGCTGCTGAACTGTGGAAAGACATTGCTGCTAGGTTAGAGAAACTTGATGTAAAAGTGCGTCATGTGGATGCCCACGTACCTTCATATTGAGCTACTGAGAAACATGAAAAAAACCAATTAGCAGACAAGGCTGTTCAAATGTTCCACATAGACCTGGACTGGGACCATAAAGGTGAACTGTTTTTAGCTAAATGGGCCCACAGTGCTTCAGGCCATCAAGGCAGGAATGGAACATATCGATGGGCTCGTGACCAAGCGGTAGATTTAACTTTGGACTCTATTGCGCAGGTTATCCACGACTGTGACGTATGCGCCGCAAGCTGAAAGGTTGAAACCTCTGTGGTATGAAGGGAGATGGTCAAAATATAGGTATGGGGAGGCCTGGCAAATCGACTACATCACATTGCCTCAAACCCGCCAGGGTAAGCACTATGTGCTTACAATGGTGGAAGCAAGTACAGGATGGCTGGAAACATATCCTGTGCCTCATGCCACAGTCTGGAACACCATTCTGGGCCGAGAGAAACAAGTCTTGTGGAGACATAGTACACCAGAAAGAATTGAGTTAGACAATGGAACTCATTTCAAAAACAGTCTTATGAATAACTGGACCAAAGAACATGGTATTGAGTGGATATACCATATCCCCTATCATGCACCAGCCTCAGGTAAAACTGAAAGGCACAATGGACTGTTAAAAGATACCTTAAAGGCAATGGGTGGTGGAACTTGTAAAAACTGGGACAAGCACGTGGCAAAAGCCACCTGGTTAGTTAACACCAGGGGTTCCATGAATTGAGCTGGTCCTGCTCAGTCAGATCTTCTACACACAGTAGATGGGGACAAAGTACCTGTGGTGCATGAAAATAATCTGCTAGGGAAAAAAGTTTGGGTTCATCCTGCCTCAAGCAAAGGCAAACCCATTTGTGGGGTTGCTTTCACTCAAGGGCCTGGACACACTTGGTGGGTGATGATGGAAGATGGAGAATTACAATGTGTACCACAAGGGAATGTAACACTGGGTGAGAATACCTAATTTTTGCCTGTCTATCTTAATCAGTAGAGCATAGAATTTTGGGGAATCATGAACTTGTATCCCACATTGACTACTGTTATCTGAATTATTGCATAAACTAATAGTGTTCTGTGAGTGTTTTCCAGGATGATGTCATGGTGATGAAACCATAACTGGGTTCATCAGCTGGCATCCAGTAACTTCCTTGAAATTAACATCTGCCGCCTGCAATTTGTGGACCATGGACATGAACTGTGACAATTGCTCCTTGTTTTAAGAATCTGATACAATAGATGAACATCTGCAGTCATAGACTGAATTACTTAGTGGGTTTTAATATAGAGAGAAAGTAATAATTTGTGTATATGTGTGTTTAGGTATAAGACAGTAATAACTGGAGCATGACGCAAATGGTATGCAGTAAGGGGTGGAATGTCCTGGTTTGGGCCAGAATGGAGCTAATTTTCTGCCTTGTACTTTTACTTTCAGCTAAGTCTCTTCTAAGTACCTGCACTTGCTGAAATTAACAGTAAGTTTCTCAGACAGTGTCTGCTTCTAGGAATGATAATGCTTGATGTTTATAGTTACTGCTAGAGACTGATATGCAGAACCAAGGACATTGCTCAGTTCTGAGGAACATTTTGCCCTCTGGAAGGAGAAAAGGAGTAAAGAGGTCACACCTGCAGCCCTCCCTTGGGGAGGACCAGACAAGATAGATGGCCAAAATCGACCAAACAGAGTATTCCATCCCATACATGTCATACTCAGTATAAATTTGAGGGATCACAAGGGTCAAACCCCTTCCCTTCCTGCTTCCCCTTTTTCGCTGGTTCCCTGTTTGCTTCAGCATCCTGGGAGTATTCCATCTGTTCCTCTGTCTGTGGTCCTGATCCATGCCAGCCTGAATCTGCGTGTTCCTGCCTCTAGCTCCCAACTGCTGCCGATCCCAGGAGTCTAGCCTGGGCTTTCTCAGGGATGCCCTGCAGCCTTGGTGGTGACATGAGAGTTACTGGGGGAAAGGGGGGAGGAACGTGGTATCAATTTTCCTGTATATTTGTATATATTTAGTAATTTTTCCTATTTATTATTACTGTTTCATTAAAGCTGTGTAGTTTAGTTTCCAACCCATAAGCCTCTCTCCCTTATTCTCTCTCCTTTCTTTATCAGGGAGGAGAGGGGGATTAATGGAGAGCATTTGTTATTTGTTTTAATTGCCATGCCAATTGTTCTGCAGTCTTGGAAATTGTACCAGAGCTAATATCTCAAGCTCAGCCTTGTAACCAAATTCAGAAGGTAGAGATAATCTATGGTTAGAGTTCTGCAGTAAAATTTTGTCAGAGAATGCAGTACTTTCTTCTACTTCAGTAGCTTCAAAGGTTTTGTTGGAATCCCTTTCTTGGAGCAGAGATGTAATTTTTTTTTTCTTACAGGTCTGTTGCTAAACAGAATCAAACTTTTGAAGTTGTTCTGAATAGAAAGGCAGGATTTTCTTCTTTTTCCTCTTCTCTACTACAGGAATTAATATGAGCTGAGAGATATGCCTCTGCTGCATTTTGCTTAGAATACTAGTGGCACAATGAACTCTTATATTTCTGGAATTTTGGTGTTTTGAGCCTCTTAAGGGGAGGTATTAAGAGTTGCAAGAACTTGCCAGTTTTAATACTGAAAGGAGGGGCCCCCTTGCTACTTAATACTTATCCATGCTTCTTTGTTTCAATAAATTAGGCAGGACTTACGGGACAGCTGTCTTTTTGCTAGACACTGTCCTCTGCTGGGCTGTATTGGGATCCTTCAGAAGTAATAGATAAAGGCACTGTGTGTGGTGTGGTTCAAATGCTTTATGAAATGCAGTGTCAGGCTGACTGTGGGCTTAGACAGATGCCACCATCAGTCATCCTGTGAATGTTGAGATACATGAGCAGGAGGGAGAGAAAATAACTGGGTTTTTTTCTTTTTCTTTTTTTCCCCCTTTTAAAATGGAGACTTTAGGCAGGGAGAGGTCTCAATTTGGCCTAATTCATCCAGCTGTAGTGAAGATCTAATGGTATGTTAGAAGGATGGATTGCTTCAGTAACCTAAGTGAGAACTGCTTCCCAGTTAGTAATTTCAATATGTCCATCTCGGAGCTTTGTTTCAGACAGCACAAAAATCACCTTATTATTTTGTGTTTTCAGTAGTTCTGAGCAGCATCAAAGCCTGACATATGCTTTCCATTTTTCACTGTGCACAGGGCAGCAGAACAGGCATCAAAGCTCTCTGTATGCACACTTGGACAACCAGTACTGAGTCAATTTGCACTTTACTCTGACCTTTCAATGTCTCTGCAAACATTTGGCTTTGGTTTTTATTTTTCAAAACTTTGTTTTTCAAATTTTGGAGCAGAATTATCCATAAGAGAGAAATGGATTTTCGGCCAGGAGTTGGCAGGGCTCATCTACAGGCTTTAAACTAGGTTTGAAGGGGGAAGGGGATAAAACTGTGACCACTAGAGATGAGCCTAGAGATGGCATGGTGATGCTAGGGGCGAAACCTATAGCTCAGCTTAAGAAAAGTTTTTACCGCACTGAGGACAGAACCACTAATAGATGCCCTAGGCCTGTAAGAGAATCACAGGCCAACAGGAAAGCATCTGTACAGATAGATATAAGCTCTGCCAGTAAGGCTGCTTTGAAAGGGGCACATCTCAAAAGCCTCTATGCAAATGCACAAAGCATGGGGAATAAACAAGATGAGTTGCACATGTCTGCTGCCTCCAGGGCTATGATATTATTGCTATCACCAAGACATTGTGGGATGGCATCTATGACTGGAGTGTGGAGATGGCTGGATATAAACTTGTAAGAAAGGACAGGAAAGGCAAAAGAGGAGGGGATGTCGCCCTCTACATCAGTGACCATCTCGAGTCCATAAAGCTCTGCCTGAGGATGGATGAGGAGCTGACAGAGACCCTATGGGTCAGGATTAAAGGAAAGTCAGGGGCAAGTGGTATTAAAGTGGGGGTCTGCTACAGGCCACCCAACCAGGATGACCAAGTGGATAAGCGCCTATTTAGACAGAAAGGAGCTGCTTCACATCTGCAAGCCGTGGTCCTCATGGGGGGACTTGAATCACTCCAATAACATCTGCTGGAGGGACAACAGAGCAAAGCACCAGCACTCCAGGAAGTTCTTTGAGTGCATTGATGACAACTTCCTTCTCCAAATGATAGAGGAACCAACCAGAAAAGGAGCTTTGCTAGACCTTGTTCTCACCAGCAGAGATGGGCTGGTGAGTGATGTAAAAATTAATGGGAGACTAGGCTGCAGTGACCATGACACTGTAGAATTCAAGATCCCTAGGGCAACAACAAAAGTGTGAAGTAAGCTGATGGCACTTGACTTTAAAAGGGCAGACTTTGGTGTCTCTGGGAGAACAGTGGACAACATGCAGATAAATATAATCAAAGTATTGCCGTTTATTGAGAGTAGCAGTAGCCCTTTTATACACAGTCAGGCTGAGAACATAATATAAGCATATTGCTGATTGGTACAGCACATTTTTCATATGCCACAGTGCACTATCTAACTGGTTAAATACAACTCTTTATGTGTTGCCTATAAGTTTGCTTTCCCATCTGTTATTCTTATTTTCTGATGCCAAGTTCCTTATCTTTTGCACGTAGCTGATCTTTTAGTAACCTTGCAGCTGGGCCTCAAGGCCCTTAGCTCACTCTGGCTAAAGCTAAGTAGTCAGGATTGCTCACATGTCCATTTTATTCCAAAACCTCTCCAACAGGTGTCTTCAAGAATATTCTTGGTAAGGTAGAATGGGATGAAGCTCTGGATGGGAAGGGAGCCCAGGAAAGCTGGTCCATATTCAAGGATTACCTTCTGCATGCCCAGGACCAATGTGTCCCTGCGAACAGGAAGGCAGGCAGGAGTGCCAGGAGGCCAGAATGGATGAGCAAGGAACTCCTTGACACACTTAGGGGTAAAAACAAAGTTTACAGAGGATGGAAGCAAGGACAGATACAATGGGAGAAGCACAGAGAAGCAAGAGATCAGGTTAGGAAAGCAAAAGCACAGAGAGAAATGGGTCTGGCAAGGGGGGTTAAGGACAACAGGGAAAAAATCCATAGGAATGTCAATGTGTCCTGGTTGGGCCATGATAAAGGTGATTTTCTGCCTTGTACTTTTGCTTTCAGCTAAGTCTCTTGTAAGTAGTTGCACTTGCTGAAATTAACAGCAAGTTTCTCAGACAGTGTCTGCTTCTAGGGCTGATAACACTCGATGTTTATAGTAACTGCTAGAGACTGGTATGCAGAGCCAAGGACACTGCTCAGCTGTGAGGAACATTTTACCCTCCAGAAGGAGTAAAGAGGTCCCATCTGAAACCCTTTTTTGGGGCGGACCGGACAAGATAGATGCCAGAATTAACCAAACAGAGTATTCCATCCCATACATGTCATACTCGGTATAAATTTGAGGGATCACAAGGGTCAAACCCCCTTCCTGCTTTTCCTGCTCTTCCTGCCCTTCCTTTGTCTGTTCCCTATTTGCTTCAGAATCCTGGGAGGATTCCATCCGTTCGTCTGCCTGTGGTCCTGAACTGTGCCAGCCTGAATCTGTGTGTTCCTGCCTCCAGCTCCCGACTTCTGCCCAGCTCCAAGAGTCCAGCCTGGACTTTCCCAGGGCTGCCCTGAAGCCTCAGTGGTGATGTGAGAGTTACTGGTGGAAAGGGGGGAGGAACGTGGTATCAATTTATCCTGTATATTTTTATATATTTTGTAATTTTACCTATTTATCATTACTGTTTCATTAAAGTTGTGTAGTTTAGTTTCCAACCCATAAGCCTCTCTCCCTTATTCTCGCTCCTTTCCTTATCAGGGAGGAGAAGGGGATTAATGGAGAGCATCTTTTATTCAGTCTAATTGCCGGGCCAGAGTTAAACCGTGACAGATTTTATTGGCGCCCAACGTGGGGCTCAAGCTAATTGGCTCAAGTCCAATTTAAATTTTGACTAATTCACCTGAATCGTTTGAATTCAAACTCTTATACCAATATGGCTTCACTGAATGGGAATCAGACCTTTTCCTTTGGAAATTTCACAGGGTTGGACATTAAACCAATCGTGCTGTACCTTTGGTATTCAGGGTATGTGGTATGTGTTTTTGCAGCTTGAATGAGTGTTAATATGTGGCTTATTTTTAGTAAGCGCTGCTTGAGAAAAGTAGTTGTGATATGGTCTGCAATACTAGTTTACAGTGCAGTACACGGTGCAGTGGTGTTTCATACAAGGATTAAAAACATTGTTGGTAATTACATTTTCAGCCTTCTTTTGAGGAAATATACCACTCTTGTGCTGAATTCACCGGATTCTATTCAAAATGGCACTATGCTTATTATTGTTTTGAATCTCCTGATTGTTGTAGTCATTGTTTCTCAGGTGTGTGTAAATATTCTCATATATTATCATATGTTGGTGAGGAGTAACTACAATTACGGGAATGAGCTCACCTCGTAATGAGAGCACCCCCACTTCTGCCTCCGCAGCCGCTTCTC